>JAOTRA010084999.1:0-12491 GCA_026260255.1 Pseudolaguvia tuberculata | reverse complement strand
CCGTGGTATGTACAGTACTCTGAGTCAACTCATCTCTTTGGTTGACATGCAGGTTTCCTTCTCTCTCGCGCATCAACTTGAAACAACGCTCCTTTCCACAATGTGGCTGCTGTTGATCCGCCAAGTACTGAAGTCGTAAAACATGAAGCACCAAGTGGCCAGGGAACACTGTATGCCAATCTGGACCAAACCCTTGTCTTGCTGCTTGATCTCTCCTAATCCCATTGAGTGCATTTCTGTATAAACTGGCATGCAGGATATTTTCTGTCATCACTGTTGATGTAACAATGGTTGATTTAAAACATTTTCTCTATTACTGTCTTTTTCAATCAGTGGAAATCTTTAACAACCCCCTCCTCAATCTCTTTGTAAGTTCTCATTGAACACCAGGGATTCATTCACTTGTATGTTGTGAAGTGTATTTTTACTTCCTTCTAATAAATCTTTACTGGAAACACTGCTGCGTCCCTCAGCAAGGTTCTTAACACTCAACATAGTGTTTAAGACTTATTTCTTGAAGCCATGGTAGTTTCTGTGTATCCCTCTGCGATGTCAACATGATGTAATGATCTAATCCTTTTTTCTTTTCTTTTTTTTTACCAGAAAAATATACACCAAAATATACACCAAACACATCAGAATAATGCAAATATTTTTAACATGTTTTATGTAGAACCTTAAATTCTCTATATAAATATTCTTTCTACACTTTTTTTTTTGTCAGAGACATGGGGAAGATCAAACAGGTCCAGCAGGTTGAGGCTGCTACAGCCGAAGAGCGGCTGCTGAATATGGAATTTATGAAGAACAAATCTAGAGACCTTATGTACAGAAATAAAATGGCGAAGGTATTATGCGCGTGTGTAAGCAAAGATAATTTTTATTTTTGAGTTAATCATAAATATGAATTAAACAGTGTGTGTTTTCTAGGAAAAACTGGCTTCCAGACAGATGAAGGATTCACTAACTCATCAGTCGATCGTGCAGCTGGCAGAAGTATAACACTTTAACACAATAACAGTGTTTATTCCAGGGATATTAAAACAGATGTAATGTTGATTACAATATCAGCAGACATTAACGATTAAAAGTTTACCCAACTTTTTACCCAAAAAAGCTGCCTGTGCTTTGTCCCAATATCCCCAGTTGCACCTTTGTGCCTCTTCTTTGTGAATTTCCATTTAAATGCAATAGCATATGTTGTCCCAGTTCACTGGTCAGCTTCTTCACTTTTCCTACTTAATGCACACATTTCTGTAAGTGCGGTTCAAGCAGACTTCACTTAAGGATATTCCCAAATACCATCTCAATTCTGCATGTACTTGTTTTTTTGACCACTTCCAAAATTGCTGTAGACTCGACTGGTCCTGTTTCTCACTTTAAAAAACAATCATTTTGTCTTTTAAATTCACAGAAAATCACAGCAGTGAAAAAGGAAATTGCTCCCCTCAAGAAGAAGCTGGAACCCTACAATGACCTGAGCCCTGTAAGCAAGCCTACACTTTTATGTATATACTGTATATAATATGTATTAATATTGTTGAAACTGTAGTGGTTTGTCCTTCAATACCATAATGTGGAAAAACCATTTAATCCAAAGTTATCCAAGCTGAACCATCCTAATATATTAAAAACTTTCGTTTCCCATACTGATTAAATGTCTCCAACATCTGGTTCAGTGGTTGAGGTTAGCTTATTTAGAGTGCTTCTATTTTTCTTCTGGGAAGATTTTCTTCTCTGACCCCTGCATCTATCCACTATTTATAACATGTTTACTTTAAGATGCGCTTGTGATCTTTTTGTTGGTTAAGGTTTATATGGCAATTCCCCAAAAACCTAATAATGAGATCATTAGTATTGCCCTACACACTGCTGCTTGGCTTAGTTATTCTTGCATGTAGAAGTTTTTTTTTTAATAGCACAGCCCCAGTTCCCTTTATAACATTATTACTTTTGCCATTGTCAGATCATCACTTTCATTCAGTAATAAAACTTTTTTAATGATTTCTAAAATGCATACTAATTTATCCTTTCATTATGCATTTACACTTTTCCCACAGTATCTATATAATTAATTATTGGCTCTGCGATGGACTGGTGACTTGTCCAGGGTATTCCCCTGCCTCTTGCCCAATGTGAGTTGTGTGATGGGAAAGTGGAAGTTTCAAATTTCTAAATTTTGTTCAGAATAAAATATAGATAACATTTCAAATGTTGAGTGAGACATTTTGAAATGTCATGCAAATATTGGCTTATTTCGGAAGAGCTACACATTCCAAAAAAGAATATAAAACAAGAATGGGACAATATTCCTAACCTTGAGCATCTTGCCTTCTCAGTCCCCAGACATTTGCAGACTGTTATAAAAAGAATAGGGGATTCCACACAGTGGTAAACATGGCCTTGTCCCAATACAGTGTAAGCAGGGATTAATGAAATTATCTCTGATTATATTATAATTTATTTTTTAGAATAAATAATTTTCTTTATTCTTAAAGCCACTCCTTTCCCCTCTGCAGAGTCCTGCTCTGGCTCGGGTTGCTGTTGAAGAGGTGAAAAGAGAATTGGTATGTTTTTATATAGGTTTTTTTTCCAAGATAATGACCAATAGGTTGATATAGAAAGTAACGAATCATTTTATAAATTGTAGCAGACGTTTTTAATGACTAATCAGTTCTAATTAATGATGTATAAAATAGATTAAACAAACTGGTCAAATATTGAATTAAACCACAAAAATAAAAATATTCACATTTCTATAATGTTGTATTCCATCAGATTAGGGGGTATTGCCAAATTCTGTAGGTAATGTAACTGTTTCCCCTCCTAACTCTTACACTGTGTTGTATTATCTGTGTTTAAGGTTCAAGGGTTCAAAGTGTTTATTGCCAGTGTACAGTAAAGTAAACAGGTTTCCGTGTACAATGAAATTCTTACTTTGCTGTCCACACCAAATAACAATAGTTACAAAATAATTTAAGGTAAAAAAAGAAAGGAAGAAATAAAGGGCATAAAATACGGGTAAGTCAAATAAATAATTGTGCAAGTTGTGTTACATATGAGTGATGTGCAAATTTAGCAGAGAATGAATGATATTGTGATAATATCAAGATGTTGACTGTTGTACCAACACCGCTATTCAATGTGAATGTGCAGAAACAGGAATAAAAAACAGTGGTAGTGTAGACAGTAGTGCAATAATCAGTGTGCAAGGGTTCAAGAGTGCAGTCTTCTGTTACAGACTCCTGTCAGCTATTGAGGAGTCTGATGGCAGATGGAAAGAAATGTTTTTGTGTTTATAATGTTTGGATTGTGTGTTTCTACTAGGAGGTCCTGGACGCTGCTCTAGAGCAGAAGCTTGATTTGAACAGTTTACGTGGCTGACTGGAGAGCAGTATAGGTTTTGAGTTTTTTTTTCTTTCTTTTTTTTAGTTTTTGTTTTCTGTGCAAAAATTTAAAAATAAAAATTGTCTTGTCTTGTGTCAGTATGTTTCTGTAAGATTTGTGAATATTAAAGGGGTGTAAAATTGAGAGAGCAAGCATTATAGTGGTGCTATGAAGTTTCAGCTTTGGATTAAATTTGAGTTGTTTCCCCGCGTTTGCATGGGTTTCCTCTAGGTGCTCCGGTTTCCTCCCAGTCCAAAAACATGCAGATTAGGTGGATTGGTGATTGTAAATTGTCCATAGGAGTGAATGTGTGTGTGAATGGCTGTTTGTCTATGTGGTGCCCTGAGATGGACGGGCGACCCGTCCAGGGTGTACCCCCGCCTCTCGCCCTATGTGAGCTGGGATAGCGCAGCAGACCCCGAATTTGGAAGTAAGCGGGTAAGATGATGAATGAACGAATGTTTCAGGTTCTCAAGGTTCCTCTCGAGTCTTCTCCAAGCTTCCTATTTATGTATTAAATGCACAACCTCATACTGTCCCTAGGAACCTGATTAAGAAGATTCATGCCCTTTATTAATTCTATAATCTATATATAGATATTCTAAAACATGTAGGTGTGACCCCAGTGATGAATTGGTGACCTGTACAGAGTGTACCCTTCTTGCTTTTTACCTTTCAGAGACCTGGAGTAGGAATAGAAGAATTATTCTTTACTTATTGTTTGATTCACTGTTTACATTCATTCATTCATCATCTTATTCCCTAATTCAAGGTCACAGAAGTCTGCTGGTGCTTTTCCCAGAGCACATAGGGCGAGAGGCGGGGGTACACCTTGGATGGGTTGCCAGTCCATCTCAGGGCAACACGTAGACAACCATTCACACACACATTCACTCCTATGAGCAATTTTAGAATCACCAATCAACTTAATCTGCATGTTTTTGGACTGTGGGAGGAAACCGGAGTACGCGGGGGAAACCCACGTATACTCAGGGAGAACATGGAAACACAGCACAGAAAGATCCCCGGCCCAGGAGTCGAACCCGGGACCTTCTTGTTGTGAGGCGACCGTGTTATCCACTATGCCGCCACGTTTAAATTCATTAGTGTTTACTTTGAATAATTACAATCGATTAATTTTTTTAATCTACTTTGTCTAAATTCAAGTGATTTAATCCAGGAATTGCCACTGTTGTTAAACTATATTTTAAGTCTCGATTTTTCTGTCATATTTTATTCAATCGTCTCCTCCTAACCGCGGGGCGGCGCTGTTTGCTGTGGGTTAAGTCTAGTTACACCGGAAGCGTTTTCTTCTTTCATTTATAAATTCCCAAACGGCTGCTTGGTGGACAAACGGTGCATTACACAGCAACCAGAGAACCATTATGTCAACCCCTATGTAGTGCGTTTGAGTAGGAAGAATGTAGTCAATTGTGATGCAGCCTTTGTGAAGTAGCCAACTGTGCTAAAGGGGCCGGGACGCAGTCGTGCGAGGGCCGCAAACACCTAGTTTAAACTTTGGTTTTTAATTCATATGTACGCCGAAGTTTTAATGTAAGTGCTTCTTTGGGAAAAGGACATGATGTTGAGAAGAATAAACACCCGAGTTGGAGCGTAATACAGGTGCGCAACATTTTACTCTAGTAGCTAGCTAAGTAACTAGCAAACTAGCTGTGCTACAATTTTCACACGTTACTTGTACTTGGTTAACTAAAGTGTTTTGCTTCAAAAGTGTTCGTGGTTGGCGTGTCTTTCTGGTTTTCTGTAGGTAAAATACGCTTAGAATTTAGGAACTAAAATTTGTACCGCGCGCAGCTGTTGATTTATTCCTAACAACACATCCTGTAATGTGACAATGCGACTCGTTTCCTAATTTAGCTTGAAATCTGATAATTTGATAAATTATTTTGTTTGTAGTAATGTTTGTTCAAGAAACAGCTAAATAATAGTGACTAAGTTGTGCGCATGCGCGCCGCCGGATTGGTCATGCATGATGCGTCGTAAGCTTTGAAACTACAGCTTCTGAAATGGCGCCCCCTACACCATACATAGTGCTTTTTTTGCTCTTTTATTAAATTTTGAATTACAGTTATTCATGTAAATGTATGAACACCGGTAGTCTGTTGGGTCACCCGTTCATCTGCACATTTACTCTGTTACCTGTACTTGTAATATACCGCCATTTTTGCACACACCAATAGGAAAAACCTCTGGCTGGTGGCTATTCATTCATCATTGTAACCTGCTCAGGGATCTTCTAATTAGCTTGGGGTCATGGGGGTCCGCTGGAGCTCATCCCAGCTCACGTAGGACAAGAGGGAGATGTACACCGTAGACTGGCCACCAGTCTATCGCAGAGCCACACAGATGAACAAACGCACACATTGCACCTACCAATTTAGAATCACCAATTGACCTAATGTATATGTTTTTGGACTGGGAAGTAACCGGAGTACACTGAGGAACCCAGAGGCACCACTATACTACTGTGCAGCATGGCATTTCATTGAAACCTGTTTTATGTCCCTGCATGGTGCATTTGTGTATTATGTATTGTATTGAGGCTGAGACACAAACCGTTGAATATTGACGAGAAATGTGATATGTACTCAGCAAAAATCACGTGACTTTTTTTTTTCAAAAACGTTCACTTGCGTATGAATAGTTTTCCCGGGCCGTCAAGAAAATATCAGTTCTTCTTTATGCCTCTGTGTCAGCTCATGCATGCACATTTCCCAACTAAAATTTGTGCATCTTATTTCACACTGCATATCCACCTAAAGCTTTGCCTCATTATTATTATTATTACTCATTTATTGCAAACTGTTGCAATTTGCAGCATTTCGATTATTTATATGTTTAATGCAGCCTGGGCAGCATGCTGCAATAGTGGATAGCACGGTCACAACAAGAAGGTCCTGGGTTTGATTCCCGGGTTGAGGATCTTTCTGTGCGTAGTTTGCATCTTCTCCCCAGGCTTGCGTGGGTTTCCTCCCACTGTCCAAAAACAGGTACATTAGACGGATTCCCAGCCATTAGGGTTGCACAAGCCAGTGCAGCCTTGCTGCTGGTCCCAAGCCCGGATAAATGGAAGTTGTGTTAGGAAAGTCATCCAGTGTAAAAACTCTGCCAAGTGAAATGTGCTGATTACAGGGATCCGCTGTGGCGACCCATAACGTTAGCAGCCTTTATATGTATAATGCAGCCAACTCCTGTTTGTAGATCCTCTTTAAGTCATTAAGGTTTCAAAGCTGACGTTTGGCAACGTGAACCTTCAGCTCTCTTCACAGATTTTCTATGGGATTAAAATCTGCAGACTGACCAGGCCACTCCAGGACCTTCATGTGTTTAAAAGGACTTATAATTTTAAGAGTGCAATCGATTTTTTGATAAGCTTGTTTTGTCTGTCTGTCTCTTCTTTAAACAGTAAAGTGTTTAATGAGTATTTGTTGGTGTATTTGCATTTTCTTCACTTTTAATTGTTATATTAGCATTTGTTGCTGATCTGTGATGAGACTGTTGAGCTGCAGTGCACTGAATGATCGCATAGCCTGATGAGTTGTTAATTTGTTCTTACTTATTCTAAAGTAAAACATAAAGCAGAGTTTATCTTAAATAAAACATATTAAACATCTTGTTACTAATTTATTATAAAATACTGTTTTCTAGGTCTGGAACACACAAAACACCTCGCAGCCACTGCTTCATTGATCCTGTCCTTCTGGTCAGTCTGCTAAACATGGCTGAATGCCAGAAGGTCACTGAACTCCCAGAATGCCCTGCAGAATGCGAGGCCACGTCAGACAGTCTAGACTTGTCTTTGAAACCAGAAACTCTTTCTTCCAGCTCCCCCACATTTGAGGTGCCAGTCGGCATACCGAGCCCCTCAAGGCCAACGCCCCCTGGCTTACTGTCTATGCCCTGCCTGCTAAAGGAGCTTCACCAGGACTCCTCCACTGAAGCCCTGCCATCAGAAAAAGGTCCCTCGACCTCGGTCATTCAGCTTTGCCCACAAGAGGACAGCGACTCCTCAGCCTGTCTGCGATCACCCTCATCTTCTGGTCATCTCGGCGATTCGGACACACTTTCCTCATTAGAAGAAGGGGATGCAGAATTGGCTGATTCTAAGCCTACCCCCTCTTCTCAATCCCACCCTGCTCCCCGGAAGTCATCACGCCGCTCACGGTCCGAGAGTGATGCATCTGCTGCCGTTTCAATGGTTGCTAAGAAAAACCGGTGTCAAGAGAAACAGCCTAATGGTGGGCGGATCCGCGAGAGGGGCAAGCGCAGCCAGAGACATAAAGAGCGTATACGATTGCTGAGACAGAAAAGAGAGGCTGTGGCCAAGCGCAAGTCCCGAACACTGGAGGACAGCAGCACTAGCGATAGTGACGCCACTGCACACTCTTCGTCATCAGCGTCGACGGCTTCATCTGACAACGAGGGAGACTCCTTGCATCCTCCAGGTATTGTCTGACAGCATGCACAGTTGTTGAATACTGCAGAGATGCATTGGGGGAATTCATCTTTGCAGTATTCATTTTCTGTAAACATTTTTAGTATTCAAAACTTTACAGATTGGATAACAGTAGGGCTGTTGTGTTGTGATCTTTATGTGACTTTTACCTTTGCCACACATTTTTGCTTTTTTATTTTATCATCTGTGGTCTTTTTTAATTCAACTGAACACACGCTATTCTGTGATGTAAAGATTTAGTACAAGCCACTGAACAGTTAAGCCTAAATGGAAGTTAGACATATGGGTTGGACAATGAAACTGAAACTCCTGGTTTTAGACTACAATAATTCAATACAATAAGGGCCTCCTTTTGCGGCCAATACAGCATCAATTCATCTTAGGAATTACAGTTTACGAGTCCTGCGTGGTGGGCAGAGGGATTTTGAGACATTCGTCTTTTAGAATAGTGGCCAGGTTTGGCTCCTCCAAAACACCCCAAAGGGACTCAATACTATTTAGATCTGCTCACTATGTAAGCCATGGGAGTTGTTCAACTTTTTATTTATCATCATGACATGGTCCTCCAGAATGGTTTTGTAGTCCTTGGCAGCAATGCGTACATCTAGTATTGGGCCTAGGGAATGCAATAATGCAGTCCAAACCATCATCGATCCACTCAAATGCTTCACTCTGTGTATGCAACGTACTGGGTGGTACGTTTCTTTGGGCCTTCTCAACATTGTTGTATGTGGGAAAGACAGTGATGGTGGACTCTTCACAAACTATGTTTCACAACAGCCCAAGATTTTCGCTGGCATGAGTGACCAAAACTTTGGCTATAGCAGCTTGGCCATGTACATTGACCCTATGGAGCTCCCGAAAGACAGTTTTGATGGAAACAGGACAGTTTAGGTGCACTTTTTTTTTCTTCTCCGGATTGGGCGCTTCGCTGCCAAGGACTACCTGGACATCCCTGTCAAACAGTTGCCACTTGGATCCACAGTTAATCCTGTTGGATGTGGTTCGTTCTTGGTGGTCAGCTGATATTACCCCGGAATACGATACAAAGATTTGCTGTCTTACTCACAGATGCGCCAGCGAGACGTGCACCAACAATTTGTCCTCTTTTGAACTCTGATATGTCGCTCATAATGTTGTGTGCATTGCAATATTTTAAGCAAAACTGACTCTGGCAATTAAACCTTCACATTCTGCTCTTACTGGTGAAATGTGCAATCCAAGGCCACCAGACTGGTTAAATTTAGCATTAAACCTCCAACACGAAATTGGCCAGTGTTTCATTGTACAATCCCTGAATGTCAGTAGGATGTCTATTTCTTTGTAAAGCGAAATTTAAAACATAATTGCGTTCGAAGTTAGGTAGATTTTGATATTTATGTATTTGCATCAGGCTAGTGATTTAGACATTTTTCTTTGTAGCTTATGCAAGAAGAAAATTGATTAGAAAACTTTTAAGCCAATGCATGAATCAATAGGGCAGGCTTGATGGTTAAGGCGCAAAGTTGTTGACCAGGAAGACCTGGGCTCAAGTCCGCCACTGTTGGGTCCTTACCAGTTCCTGCTCCAGGGGCGTTGTACAATAGCTGACCCTGCGCTCTGACCCCCAACTTAAGATGGGATATGCGAAAATCAAGAATTTCACTCATGGGATCAATAAAGTACCTGGAAAAACAAAAAATAGGTTAACCCTCTAGCTGTTATCACATCCCATATTGTTGTCCTTGAATTCAATGACTTTTGTAGAAGGTTGATGACCGTCCAGAATCAGAACCAATCGAAGGTGGCAGTGCAAATAAAAGCAGACTATAAAGCTGGGCAATAATTTTGATAATTTGTGATGCAATTTTGGTCAATAACACTGTTGTGTAACGCTAGTTGTTGGCGACCTAACAAAGGCGCACTGCTTGTACCTGGTGTTTGTTGTATCTTGAAATAATTGTCATTTAATCACAATACTCTCAATAATCTCAGCTTATTTCGTTTGGACTGCTGTACAACACAAGGATTTCATTGTGACCCTTTGAACAGAAACCTTTTTCTTTATGTACACTGTCAGTGACTGTAAAATAGCTTTTATTTAGCTATATAGATTTCCACATATAACGTAAGCAAATACAATATGATATTTAAAATAATAATTTTATTGAGGGTGGCGTAGTGGTCAGCGCGGTCGCCTCACAACAAGAAGGTCTCGGGTTCGATTCCCGGGCAATGGGAGTTTGCATATTCTCCCCGTGCTTGCGTGGGTTTCCTCCCACAGTCCAAAAATATGCAGATTAGGTTGATTGGTGATTTCTGAATTGTCCAGGGGTGGGGGCGGCTGTTGCATATTCCTACCCTTGTGATGTGTATGTAGTGTGTATTGTGCATGTTGGTTGAATGAACACATGCTGGCTGCTTTGGACTCTAGGGCGGTGCAATACTGAAGATAATGTGATTGCATGCAGAAAATGCTATACCACATTATTTAAAAATGTTATAAGAAACATGTTTCTTTAAACACCTTCACTTATATTTAGAGTTTTCTTCTGGTACAATTTGTGCTTGCTTTTTAAAGTGAGTGTAAAGATTTGTTGTGTTCTTAAAGGCACTAAATCAACTCAAGATCGGCTTGTTATGAAAGCTTTGCAGCTTGGTGATAGTCTTGCGTCAGAGTCAGTGCAAGCATATTTTATTATCTGAAGTGATTGAAGACTGACCATATATTATTTCATTTGTTAGTGCTTATTTATTGCTAAGTGTTTAAATATGCATATCACTAGATTAGAAATCATTTTTATATATTGTGCAAGAAATTTTCATCTCGATAGACAGAACGATTGAATGCCACTAAATGTCAGGTAATTGTGGAGCTTCCCCCCCCCACAAGCAGCACCATATCTTACAGGAGCCTCACCTCCCAAGCTTCATGCAAATGAAAACTAAGTCCATTCAGCTGTGAAATCGAATTTTACTGTTGTGCATCAAGCTCTTAGCAAGGGTGCTTAACAGTGTTTTTTGAAATTGTTTGTAAGCATGCTCGGGTTTTTTATTTATCTTGTTGTGCTCATTTATCATGTAATGCATGATAACTTTCATACGCATACACGTCTTACAACAGCAATGATGCTTTAAGTTTCTTTTGTGAATTCAATTTCAGTTCAGTGCTCAAAACAGACTCCTCTACACGCGCACACGCACGTGCGCACACAAATGGAATTTGTCTGTACTACAGCTGTCATGTTGGACATCGCAGTGTGGAAAATGTTAAAACTGCAAATGTACTACAAGGACCACTGTTTTTGCTTAAGCTATTTAAAGTGCATATAGTCATCCATAAGGTGGCAGATTTGAAGATGTTGAGATTTTTATTGGGCGTGACTAGGATGGACAAGATTAGAATTGGGTTTATTAGAGTCATGGCGCGTGTAGGATGTTTTGGAGAAGAGCGAGCTGCTGTGGCGACCCCTAATAGGAGCAGCCGAAAGAAGAAAGTCACCCATAGTTGCTTTCCACCACTTCCGCATATGGTTAGTCATCTCCACATGGCCTTGTATACATACTTGATCTGTGTTGAAATAGTAGTTCATCGGGGAACCTTAAATAATAATGATTCAGGCCTACTACTCAGTTTCATAAAACATATAGAATGTAAGTATAGAATTTCGGTTGGGGTGACACCATGACAATACAATAAATAAAGGTTAAATTAAGTGGCTTTTACAGAAGTGATGAAAGTATACAAAAATATTGATGGTCTTAGTCATGGTACACCATGTACGTTTGTGTAGGTTATCTATGTAGATCAGGCTTATAAAGATTATTTTATGAATATGCTTATTTTTTTATATACTGTGGCAAGAAAAAAAGCCTTTTGGAAATTCATGGTTTTCTGAATAACCTCAACCAGCAATATGCAGTAATATCCACAAGCAGGCACTTCCTGTAGTTGCAGATCGGACCTGCACATCTTAGAAGAAAGAGATTTTACCTCTATCAATATTCTTTACATTTCTCCATGTATAACCCTCTACAACAGTGTATTGCAATATTTAACATAATACATTATATTATAATCTCTTATTGTGATAATCTGTTATCAGCAATGTATTGCCACTACACCTTGTATATGTAGTGTGGCTGACTTTTTGTTTGTTCCTGGTTATGCCCTGATCAAGTTTTCATCCTTTCATTGGTGGTAAATTTCATAGTAATTTTGCCCTAAATTTTGACGTTATCTTTACTGGTCTATTTTCTGGAGATTTTATGGTTTTCAAGAAATCCCTGCATTTATTTTATAAACCACAGTGACTTATTTACCAAAAAAAAAAAGAAAAAGCCTTTTGCTTTCGGAAGCGGGAGGCTGCTCTTTAGAAACGTATAGCTGGTAATACTAAATGACTGTTTTAAGCCATCTTAAAATGACTAAGACATTTATGGTGTGGGATGAGATGCACATAGCTTTCAGTTGTTGCTAGTTCTCATTTTTTTGATCACCACTTCAGACACATCGCATTTACTGCATGCATTGTTCTGTGCATCCAAACTTTCTTATTGGATTAATAGGGACGTCTTTGTGGCTCAAGCCACAAAGAAACCTTTCAATGGACTATTTCTTCCTTGTGCAATATGTGATGTGTGTGTG
>JAOTRA010084988.1:0-12492 GCA_026260255.1 Pseudolaguvia tuberculata | reverse complement strand
CACACACATTCACTCCTATGGACAATTTACAATCACCCATCCACCTCATCTGCATGTTTTTGGACTGTAAGAGGAAAACGCAGTACCCGGAGGAAACCCACGCAAGAGCAGGGAGAACATGCAAACCCAGCACGAAAAATTCCCTAGCCCAGGCAGGAATTAAACACGGGACCTTTTTGTTGTGAGGCGGCCGTGCTAACCACTATGCCACCGCGCCGCCCCTTAGATGTGTGTGTGTATGCAGTAAAATGTATTTAGGTATGAACAAATGAATAAAGCATACATTTTTTAATCTAATTTATGCTTATAAAAATAGTGCTTTGGATTATTAAATATAATGTCAAAAATAATGTCAAAACCTGTTTTATAGTAAGCATGTTGCTCTATTGCTAATTATTATATTAAACACAGTCTAAACTCACTAATGTTCCTGAACGGTCATCAATTATTTTCTTTTAATATAGTTTATTTTGTGATTTAATTATAATCCAGGAATTGTTAATGTTAGCCATTTGTTTGAGTAAACAGTTTTTTTAAAAGTATTTACTCGGGTTATAAAGGAACGAATCAGAAATGAATTGAAGCAGGTTTGGTTGATAGCATCAGATGATTATGATTACTTGAATGAAACGTTGATTCAGGATCAACAAAGGATGTTAATCCAGGATCGCAACCCACTGAAGCAATACCAATCACCTGTATTGTGTTCAGATTTCCTCTATTCATTTACTTTAATGTTAATTTTGTGACAATAGTATTTGTTAAGTGACATAAAACAATCTTTATAACATAATAAATATTAATAAAAAAAATTATTTACTTCAATTTTAACTTCATTTTATTTTTTTTATTTACTAATAATCCTCTGATATACAATCTCTGAACTGCAGCCAACAGTATTATTAATATTATAATGCACATCTGCCAGCGAATTTCCCCAGCCGATATTTAGAAAGTCACATCACTGATACAGATAATGTGCACCCGACCCCTTGAATATGATGCAGCACAAGGGTGCCAGATGCCTGATAAATTATCCGACTGGGTTTAATAAAAGAAACGGCATATATTTACATATACCTTTTGGCGGCGTTTAATATTTTAAATATCACATTGCATAAAAAGACAATAAACTTTAATCACACTACAGATCCCTCTAAAAACATGCTGAGTTACAGAAACTAATCCCAGCTGTTTTCTCTTCTTTAAAAAAAAGAATTTAGGAATAATCAAACACATCAGTATTCAATAGGATCCAATATTCTGCATTGGTTGCCCTGTAAAAAAATATGGCTGATGATGTCTTTTGCATTTCCACATGACAAAATAAGTCCAAGAATCAATTGTTCTAACAAAGCAGACTTGCAAGACATCGCTGATGATTGGGTCAATGGTGTGAAAGGAGGCGAATTTACCCACGGAGGTCTCACACACGTCTACTTTAAAACTCTATCCCAGGAGTGGGATGTTACTATAAGCTAAAATGTGTGCAAGCTAAAGAGAGGTTGCTAAAGAGAGATAGATACAAGTGTGTGTGATACAGAGATGCAGGATGAGTGATAAAAAAGAAGTAGGAAAGAACAAATGTGACGCACTAAATCTCTTTCATTTTGTTGAACATATCTTCTCCTTTAAAGTTCCTATATAAAGCTTTCTGTACAGTCGGTATGTTTTTGTGTTTTTGTGTTTAAGCATGAAGGTAGCACCATGGTCCTGTGAGACAAGACATTTCGTTCCACTATATGTCCACATGTGTAACAGAATGACAATAAAGATTGACTTGACTTAAAAAGGAAAGAATTGAAAAAGAGGATGATGGACAGGATGAATCAGAAAGGGTAATGTTAAATTATTGAAAGAAAAGATGGATGAAATTGTAGGCCAGAAATATCCCATATATTTTTTTTCTCAACTGTGAGGAAAGCATATATTGCCAAATAAGTATAGTGGTTTTAAGATCATGACTTTGTGCTGAACATAGTGTATTATTCACTCTAATAATAACAACCCAGCATGTGATAATAGAGGCTAGGTTTTTTTTGCTCAGGGTTTTTGTCATGTTGGAATAGTGTTGGAGTCTCTTAGTTCAACATACAATAACATTGGGCTTCCATATAACTGTGATATAACAGATAACTGTGGGCTTCCATATTTGTAGCAACACATATAGGTCGGATGATCAGGTGAAAGTAGATCACATTTGAACCTCATAAAACAACTGTACATCCACAAAGCGGCCAGTTTTGTAAACCACCCATCTTACCCCCCAATCAGCTTGATCCATTGTCATCTGACATATGCTTCAGGAGCATCCAAGCCATCAGCAGCACATTCAGCTTCAGTTTCCTATCCAAAGTAATCAAATTCCCCAACACAACACTGTTTGATTTTACGTTATATTATTATATTATATATACAATATATGGGGTATTTAAAGCAAATATGTCAACCCTATGTGGACTTCAAGAAGTTAGCAGGACTTACTACTGACTATATATGATTGTGGAAAAGACTTTTTCTTGCATGGGTTTACTTTGGGTTTTTCTTCCACATTCCAAGAACATGCACATTAGATTGATTGGAGATTCTAAATTACCCATAGGGGTGTGTGTGTGTGTGTGTGTGTGTGTGTGTGTGTGTGTGTGTGTGTGTTTGGTTGTTTATCTATGTGTGGCCCTGCGAGGTGTACTGGTGACCTGTCCAGGGTGTAGTCTGCTCCAGCAAACCACCGTAACCCCAAATTAGTGATTAAGGGGGTTAGAAGATGAATGAATTAATACATGAATGAAAAAAAGAAATTGTTTTCTTAAAAAAAAATCAAAAACTTGATCCAGAATCGCTCTGGAAAAACCTCAGTTGTATGTATTGCTATACCATATATCTTACATCCTATTGTCCTGTCCTGTGTATCTACTGTTTTGTTCTGTCCGAGTCTATTTTATTATTTTATTTCACTTGTTTTACACTGTTATGGATCCCCCTCTACAAAAAAGCCCAGTGACGTTCTCATTCTTTGTCCCAACCTGAGAAAGGAAATTGAGATTAGAGCGCAGGGTCAGTAATGGTCAAGCACCACTGGAGCTGAATCTCGCTCAGCTGTACTCGGCTTAAATGCCAATCTTTCCATCAAAAGCCCAAAGCCTTACCTACTTAAGCCACTACTTTAGCTGTTATTCACTGCACCACGGTTTGAACCCCCCCCCCCCATCCTATGTACAGCACACAATCAATATCTAGGAATGATAATAAAAGCTCCCTCTCTGTCATTTGACCTTGCTATGACTTTACATTTTTATGTGTGGCATACAAAGCGACTTACAGTTATCACTTATATACAATTGAGCCATTGGGGGTGAAAGGTTTTGCTCAAGGGTCTAGCTGTGAATCAGACCCTGATCCTCCAATTAGTAGTCTAACACCGCAACCACTGGGCTGTTTGAAGTTTATCTGCTGGTTACAATTATAAATCCCACATCAATATTACAAATTGTGGCTACACATCTTAACATGCCCATCTGCCAGTCACATGACAGGATGTGCAATGTCAAGATGAATTTATCGTTAATGGCACCACAGTTCAGAAGATACAGTATGTGATTTGTGAATTAATTGTAATGATTGGATTATGGTCTGTTACTGTGTTAACATTTCAAACAAGAAATAGAAACAATAACAATTGTAATTTTAACAAAGATAAATTATACTGTGTTTATCAGTCTTGTGTATTAAATAGGTGGCGCGGTGGCTTAGTGGTTAGTATGGTCCCCTCACAGCAAGAAGGTCCAAGGTTCTGTGTAGACTGTTCTCCCTGCGTGGGTTTTCTCTGAATATTCCGGTTTCCTCCCACATGTACATTAGGCTGATTGGTGATTCTAAATTCCCATAGGAGTGTGCTGTTGTTTGTCTATGTGTGGTACTGTGATGGGCTGTCCAGGGTGTACCCTGCCTCTCGCTCTATGTGCGCTAGGATAGGGTCGTGCAGTCCCCTGTGACCCCGAATTGGGGAATATTCAGGTTAGAAGATGAATAAATGTATGACTGTGTAATAAACAAAATATCACACTTTCATTTTTTCCAATATTGAGGAGTTCAACTACAAATAATTTTTTTAAATACATCACTTAAATTCACAGATGGACAGACAGTGCATCAGACCAACAAGATACATGAAATACATGAAAAGATACAGTAGAGAGATAAAATGGCAAGAAACAGAATGACAGATCCTGCATGCTGTTACAAAATACTAATGACTTTACTGTGAATTTTAGTTGCAATGATCATTATCATACCTAACATCTTCTACCACAATTTCCTGTTTCCCTTCTATATATTCATTCAATTATCTTTTATACCCACCTATTCCATAATTCGGGGTTAGAGGGCCTAAAGAGCGAAAGACAGGAGGGTTAGACCCTGGACAGGTCGCCAATCCATCATAAGGCAACATACACACTCACAGTCACTTCTGTAGGCAATGTAGAATCACCAATTAACATGCATGTTGTTGGACTGTGGGAGGAAACCGAAGTGCCTGGAGTAAACCTGTTGCATGTTGAAAACATGCAAACTCCACACAGAAAGGTTCCTTGAATTGAATTGAACCCAGGCATTTTTGCTGTGCAGCAACAGTAATAACCACTAAGTCACAGTGCTGTTCCTCCTGTAAACTGTATTTCTTTAATCTTCTATTGACTGATGTCTAAGGAATCTCTAAAACAATTACCACTGATTTCTGCAACAAAAAAAAATTCAATTAAGAATATACCGTAAATATATACATGGATGTCTGTGCCACTTGTCTACTGTTAGTGCTTAAATGATTTGAAAAAACAAGGAGGCATGTTTACCGTACAGAAAACACTGATGTGAAACTTTATATAACCTTTATTTCTAAGTCCAGATGATTCCTCTCTAAATCTACGCATCGGGATTCCGATCACACCATAGTGATGTATTTATTTCTGATCTGGATTTATCCGACAAGGCTCCCACACTAAAACTGAAGGGATCATGGTGTATCTGATTGGCATATCCTACTTTCTCTTGAAAACTGAACATAAGAGCTGTATATAGGGTAACTGTAAATTCACAATTGAGAGTAAGAGGCAGAAAGAGAAATACTGGAGGCAAAACTGATTGGAGTGTAAAGAATAATGAATTCAATTGAAGATTATTCTGACCTGAGTTTGAGCTCCACCATTGCCAGCCAGTTACTGTTGGGTCCTTGAGAAAGACTCTTAACCCTTCTTGCTCCAGGGATGCTGTATCATAACTGACCCTGCGCTCCGACCTGAGTTCGAGTCTCACCACTGCCAATCAGCCATTGTTGAGTCCTTGAGCAACAGCGTCTTGCTAGCCCATTATAGCTGACCCTGCACTCTGACCCCAACTTACTAAGATGTAATATCCTGAAAATAAGATTTTACTGAACTGTAAAAAGTATAAGGGCGACGCTGTGGTGTAGTGGTTAGCACTGTCGTCTCACAACAAGAAGGTCCCAGGTTTGATTCCCCAACAAGAGATATTTCCCAGACCCCTGTTACCTGGAATTAGGGACTAAACAGGTTAGAAGATAAATGAATAAATGAAATAATGTAAAAAGTATATGTGACAAAATGAAGGCGTTTACATTTATTTACTTTGATCTCATTCATCTGACTATAAGAATTCAACCCACAGTGGTGGGGACAGTGGCGAGTAGTTGATCAGTTGACCAGGAAGACCTGGGTTCAAGCCCCACCTCCGCCAAGGAAGACCTTGGCTCAAGACCGCCAATGTACTTGAGCAAGACCCTTAACCCTTCCTGCTCCAGGGGCGCTGTACAATAGCTGACCCCGCGCTTTGATCCCCAACTTACTAAGATAGGATATGCAAAAAAAGAATTTCCCTCATGGAATCAATAAAGTTGATCAAAATCCCCAAAAAAGCACTTTCCTATTTTTTCGCTGTGTAGGTTTGGCATTTGGTATTGCCATGCGAAATTATTGCTTATTGACAAATCAGCAGCACTGTTTAGCTGTGTGCTCGTTCTATACTTGTTGTAATGGTACTCAAATAACATGATTGAAAATCTCAGCAGATGGGAGCTGAGGGTATAGAAAATGGAAAAAGGAAGTTTGACAGCAAAAGGAAGCGAGAAGAAGAGAAAGGAGGTGTGAATAAATGTGGTAAAGGTTGGAAGCGTAGAACAAAGAGGAAGTGTGGAAAATAGAGGCAGTCTGGGGAGAGTGTGAAAGACAAGAGCTGAGAACGAGACAGATACACATTTGCAGCTCTTATTCACAGCGACTTCTACCCATTCACATCTACCCATTTTATACAAGTGAGCAATTTGGATTAAGGGCTTTGCTCCAACCCCTTAACCACTACACTACCACTTACTATTAATGCCCCAAAAGCAGCTTCCAACTGATGCATTAACACATCTTTCTTATTACCTTACATACCATTTCAGCATATATATGGGATCTAAATGTTACGGGTATCATTCACTGATCCAATGAACAGTGACAGCTTCCTACTGCTGACACCTGAAACTCAATCATATGATCACCATCCCAATACCCTTAAAAAAATTACCACTACTTGCTGTTTAGTATCTGCTACACTAAAGGGTTATTATAAGCTCCATTATGCAGACAACATGCAGAAAACCATGTAAACACCTGCTGGGTTATTAAAAGCTGCATTGTTATATAATGGCCTGAGTAACAGACATCAGTAGAGGGAGGTGTGTGTGTGTGTGTGTGTGTGTGTGTATGTGTGTGTGTAAGTGTGTATGGTGGTGCCTTTGAAGCCTTTAATGTCTGTGAGTGGTTACGTGAGTGTCATCGGATGCACCTGCCTGCCTTTTTATACTCCTCCACAATCATCTAACTTTAAGGCTTGTTAAAGACTGCTCAATTTGAACTTCTCCCCTTGCAGTGATTTTGCAAGGTTATATTTCATTAGTCCATCAAAATCTTGATTAAATCATGAAAACAGTATATTTGATTAAACTTATGCGCATATTTAGTTTTAATAAAAATAATGTATATGTGATACCTTCTAACTAGGATGGCACAATCGACAAGTTCGATTCCCGGGCCGAGGATCTTTCTGTGCAGAGTTTGTTGCATGTTTTCCCCCTGCACTTGCGTGGGTTTCCTCCGGGTACTCTGGTTTCCTCCCACAATTCAAAAACATACATTAGGTTGATTGGGGATTGTAAATTGCCCATAGGAGTGAATGTGTGTGTGAGTGGTTGTTTGTCTATGTGTTGCCCTGAGATGACTGGACTGGCAACCCGTTCAGGGTGTACCCCTGTCTAGACTAACTTACATGTCTATAAGTTAGTCTAGTGTAGCCGTTATGACATCGCGTATAAATAAATAAATAATTAATTAAATAATGTCTTGAGTTGTTAAAGCAATAAATAAATTCTCTTCCTACTGTATAAAGGATTTTTAATAACATCATTTCAATGTGGCGTTGACTTGAACCAGACCCTCATTTAGAGCAAAAGAACGAAAATCTATTTTGTCACACACATGATTATACAGAATACAACATATATCCCATCCCATCTTGATCAAGGACCCCGACAGTGGTGGACTTGAGCACAGCTTTTTCCTTGGCGGTGGTAGGGCTTGAACCCAGGTCTTCCTAGTCTCCTGATCAACAACTCAGCACCTTAACTATTTGAGCTACCACTGTCCCTTACTTGTTTAGCCTTATTCAGTAACTCTAGGGTTACTGAGGTACTGAATTAGAGGTGCAAATAACAAGCAAAGTGTCCGCGGATTGACTGAGAGTATTAAACACCCTTTTATTCAACATCTTCAAAAGATCTCTGTCACCTGTCAATTACCACCATCCACTAGATGACAAGCAGCAAAGGTTATAACACAGGAGACTTTTAGACAGAACGATAGAGAATGTTGCGGGGGTTTTTTAGATCAGACCAAGAGAGACATTTTTTTGCAGTCCTCTCTCTATAGATAAAAGTGAAATTTTATAATTTCTGCAATGACCTTGGATTATTGTGTGTGTGTGTGTATGCACATTTGCAGCTTTGTACGTATGCAGTGTGTTAGTATTAACTCAATGCCTTGTACATGAGGCCCTGGGTGACCACAAACATTTGGCAATATAGTGTAGCTGACCTTGCACACTGACTCCAGCTTTCTAAACCTCTGAGTTTCATCATAATACTAATTTGTTGCTTGGTACATTATTCCTGTGAGACATTAGCAACTGCTAGTCTGTCAAGTACATTTACATTTACTGCAATTGGCAAGAGCTCTTTACTGGAGTGGCTTAAAAAAGCTTTGCAAATTCTGCCAACGGACTAAGAATATTATTAGTCTAAAAAAACTCAGTTGGGAAAGTAATAGAAAAGAAACAATGTTCGTTTTGAATGAAAGGCTGACAAAGTGATACGGCTTTAGTCATTATTCGACGAGGAGTTTAATTCCATTTAATTCCCTATGTGTTAGAACACAAAGAAGAGTCATGATGCATGTCTAGTTTTTACCTTGGGAGATAGTTGAACATGTCTAGCAATACTAACGGATCAGAGTTTGGTCAAATTCAAGGTGGATTTCAATTGTAGGCAGTTTTAAAGAGATAGTTTGACCAAAAAGATAAAATAATTCTTATAAAAATATTCAGTCATTAATTACTTTATTGTGTCATTGTTCCAATTCCGTAACAGTCATCTTCTGAAGATATTTTTCATGAAATCTAAGGAATCTTTGATCCTTCCATAATCAGCAAGTTCAGTGCAGGGAAATGTACTAAGATGGTCGACAAGGAAGTGATAAGATATTACAATTAATAATAATAATATTACAAAGTTATAGAAAACATGGCATAGTGGATAGCCCGGTTGCCTCACAACAAGAAGGTTCCAGGTTCAAATGCCGGGCTGGGGATCTTCCTTTGTGGAGTTGGCATGTTCTTTGTGCAAATTAGGTGGATTGGTGATTGTAAATTGTCCATATGAGTGATTGTGTGTGTGAATGTTTGTTTGTCTATGTGTTGCCTTGTGATGGACTGGCGACCTGTCCAGGGTGTATCCCTGCCTCTCACCCTATGTGTGCTGGGACCTCTGTGACCTCAAATTAGGGAATAAGTGGGCAAGAAGAGGAATGAATGAATGAATGAATATGGAATACAATGGGCAGTGCTGTGGCGTAGTAATTAGCATGGCCACCTCATAACAAGGTTTTGGATTCGATTACTGGGCCAGAGATCTTTTTATGCAGAGTTTGCATGTTCTCTTTGTGCTTGTATGGGTTTCCTTTGGGTGCTCCGGTTTCCTCGCACAGAACCCAAACAAAATTGCCCATAGGAGTGATTATGTGTGAGTAGTTGTTCGTCTATGTGTGACCTGCAATGTACTGGCGTCCTGTCCATGGTCCCTGCCACTCGCACTATGTGAAATGGGATCTGCTACAGCAAACTCTCGTGACACTGAATTAGGAATAAACGGGTAAATGAATGATGAATGAATGAATGGAAAACATTTCCCTGGCAAAAGCTAGTTAATTAACAGCAGTTCAGTGGTGAAATGATCTATGTGTAGATCTATGTGTAGCGGCGCCACAGTGAAAGATGAGATCTATGTGTTGTCCAGAAAAACCATAAGTCCTTGACACAGGGACGTGTTGGCTGTAAGCACACGTTATCATGACCGGCAGATAACCAGGAAGAGAGGTTGTGATGTATTGTGTTTGTGAGGAAGAGGAATCTTCTTCATCATTGAATTATAATAAAGGATAAAATTGCTTGTAGTGCATGTATCCTCTTGCTATTGGTTTTGTTTTTGTTTTTTTGAAAAACACAGGGTGACGGAATAAATTTACAAAAAATTGTTACACTTGCGTGATGTGTTTTATTAGGGTTAGTGTGACTAAAGGTGGATGAAAACAAAATTGCCAGTAAAAATTGTGAGGAAGCGAATATTAAACTCATGTGATTAACCTCACTTACAGCTGCTAGTAACAACAGGCGCATCAAGACAGATGAGGAAAGCTGTTCTACTCAGATAGTTACTACTTGGCCAGCGCGGTGGCGTAGTGGATAGCATGGTTGCCTCACAAACAAGAAGGTCCTGGATTCGATTCCCGGGTCGGGAATGCGGAGTTTGCGTGTTCTCCCCGCGCTTGCATGGGTTTCCTCCGGGTTGTCTGGTTTCCTCCCCCAGTCCAAAAACATGCAGATTAGGTTGAATTGGTGATTTGAAATTGTCCAATGGTGTGTTGTTTGTCTATCTGTTGCCCTGCAATGGACTGGTGATCTGTCCTGGATGTATCTCTGCTTCTTGCCCTATGTGTGCTCCACACAATTGCTCCACAATTCTTGCCTAGTTTTATTTACTGTCGGTTACTAGGTTACCAATACCACCGTCAGGCACTTGAACAACGTGATGGATGGATGGTTTTTTTAATTTGGCTATGAAAAGATTCTCTTTATATCAAGATGGAGGAAGTGATTAAGGTATTGAACTGTTTGTTACCCCCCGCTGGAACCCTGAGCAAGACCCTCAATACGCATGTGCTCAGTTGTAGAAATAACAAACATGTAATTCACTGTAAACGTAAAACAGGTATAACATTTCAGATGAATAAATCAATGACTATTCTTTAAAAATGATAGATCAGGTATTAATTATTGCTTTCGGAGATCTATTCTGATTCTGTATCCAACTATGCTTCAGTTGTCAAATGGGTTTCTAATGAAAACTACAGAGCTTCACGCTCTACTGGTAATGACCATCATTTTAGAACAATTTGTCTGATGCTGATTCTTAGCGTAGATGATGAAAAACTCTACTAGACTTTATGCTTGTCAGACAAACTCCCAGCTACACCAGTCACGCTGGAGGTATTCATGACAAAAGTGCTGCAAAAGTTACATTTTTTAGGTTATGACCTCAATCCCATCTCAGATCACGCAGCTCTGATTACATAGACCCTTTTTAAACTGTGTTTTTAATTCCCTAACTAAACCATTTTGCCTCTATAAACTTTTCTCCTCTTTCTGCCAAAAGATGTCAGAATTCTAGCGGTGACAAAAGTGTTACAAACATTGCTGGACCTCTGGGGATTTTAGAGACTTTTCCAGACTTACTTTTTATCCTTTAGAAAGCTTTTAAATGAGGAAGGACGTTCGGCACAAAAGGAGATGATGAGTCCAAATGTGTGCCATGGTTGGCCTTGAGCTTTTTACCAATATTAAAGCTCTTAATTATTATCGAGCCTTTTTTTTCCCGAGCCACAGAGTATTAAAAAAGCCTTTCTAGGAACAGAGTATGCTTTCAGACAGCTGGATCATATGACGCAAGTTAAGAGGTTTTTATATTGTGTGGTGTGTTTCTATCCTTTTATTTCAATGCTTATATAGACATTGATTCAAGCTATAAACTATCAAAAGTAAATTTAAGTAAAAAAGGCTTATTGATTCTGCCTAACATATAAGCTTTATGTGTGGAGTTTGCAAGTTCTCTAGGTACTCCGGGTTCTTCCCAGAGTCCAAAAATATAAACTTTAGGTTGACTGGTGATTTGGGTGAGTGTGGCCCTGTGATGGGCTAGTCTTTCGCCCTTCAAACAGCTGGGATAGGCTTCACCAGACCTTGAAGTGGGTATACAATGTAAATGAATGCATGATTGAATGAATGTCATTTGTTCAGCATAAGGGTGCAGCCCATTCATTCATTCACCTTATTATCCGCTTATTCCCTAATTTGGGGTCACGGGGGTCTGCTGGTGCCTATCCCAGCAAACATAAGGCGCGAGGCGGGGCATATCCCAGACGGTTTGCCAGTCCATCTAAGGGCAACACATAGACAAACATCCACTCACACACACATTCACATTCTTATGGACAATTTAGAATCACCAATCCACCCGGAGGAAACCCACTCAAGCACGGGGAGAGCATGCAAACTCTGCACAGAACGATCCCCGACTCGAACCTTCTTGTTGTGAGGTGACCGTGCTAATGTCTTCTTGTTAGCTAGTCTCTAAATAGATAGATAGATAGATAGACAGACAGACAGACAGACAGACAGACAGACAGTCAGACAGTCAGACAGACAGATAGAAAAATAGATAGACAGACAGACAAATAGAGAAAGATGAAGATGCAGACAGACAGACAGACAGATAGAGAAAGATGAAGAGATAGATAGACAGAGACAGATAGATAGATAGACAGATAGATGGGTGTGGATGGATGGATAGACAGACAGACAGACAGACAGTCAGACATACAGACAGACATAGAAATAGACAGACAGACAGATAGAGAAAGATGAAGAGACAGACAAACAGACAGACAGACAGACAGACAGACAAAGACGAAGAGATAGATAGATAGACAGACAAACGGATAGATAGATAGACAGACAGACAGACAGATGGGTGTGTGGATAGATAGATAGATAGATAGATAGATAGATAGATAGATAGATAGATAGATAGATAGATAGATAGATAGATAG
>JAOTRA010084981.1:0-12493 GCA_026260255.1 Pseudolaguvia tuberculata | reverse complement strand
GTGTGTGTGTGTGTGTGTGTGTGTGTGTGTGTGTGTGTGTGTGTGTGTGTGTGTGTGTGTGTGTGTGTTTTATCCCAATCTATTTCTATTAATGTTTTTTAATGAGGCATAGCCGTAAAAATATACATCCAGCCTACAAACCTGACTATAATGTAAAGCCACCAATTATCCGTCGTTTCAGGATTAAAATGCAATGTTAATATTAATTAATATAACATATCTAAAAAATCCTTTTACTGGCTATCAAGCCTTGTTTGAATAAACAACAGTAGAAATTCTACGTTACTTGTCCTTTGGCTTCCGTAGAGTCAAAATTTTTCATTACTTATGCTGTAGATTACTTAATGGTACATATATGAGCAATTATTTATAGTTATTTCAAACTTTTTTCATCTGTATGTCAGAGAAAGAAAAACATTTTTAATACAATTTGAATAAATAAATGAATACCATGTATGTAATAATAATAAGAGTTGCTTATTTTGGTGGTATTTCCACTGCATGTATTATGTGTCCCATGTGTTCTGATTCTAACGTGGTACAAATGGGATATGATTGACAATAGTGTCATCAGGAAAAAAGCACAAGAGTTCCGATATTTTGGGTTGCAGATATCGGATACGGAGCAGTTTTAAAAGATGATGTAAGGTGGTCATCAAAAACATATCAGATACAGTCACAAAATCATAATTGGGCATCAAACCTGAAGTTATTCGGGATAAATGTTAAAGGGTTCGAATACTTTTGAAGTCGATAGTGTGAGGAAGCTAATACGATACTAAGGCATAACAATATCTAATTAACAATAGGATAAATAGCAACAAAAGCAAAATTTATATTTGTAGTAATAGAGTAATATAGACATAATTCAAACGTTTCATTTTGTGTTCTACATGTAACGTTTCATCAACCGTAAGCGAGGACGTCTGTAGTGATCTGTGTAATGTTTCGCGTTTAGACATGCTTTTGACATTGTCTGTGTCTCTGTGAGTACCTGTCCATGTGTGTATATGTTTACTCGTGTCTTTTAACACCTTTCTCGTCTGCTCTCAATCCCGAATGAGAACAGCAGGTGAGCAGAAGCTCGGCCATGACACGCTCCTCGCTCTACCAATCAGCTGCTCCAGGGAGGGCCGTCAATCATCGCCCTCCTCATTTCATCCAGTATCATTTTAGCCGAGCCTCAGAAAAAAAAAATCGAACCCCAGAGATGGGCAAAGATACAGTGTGCCTTCGAGCTCTCTGTATTTTTTTGATCCAGTTCATATCTTGTTTTTTGTTGAATCCCCGTTTGTCGTCTGATGGAATGTTGGTTAATTGGGATTTTGAAAAGAATCCCTGAACAAAGCTTCCAAATCATTATCATCACTTTTTTGAATACCTGCCCGTTCATGCAATTATAAATGTAGCTAATCATTCGGCATAATGCAAAATCAAGTGTTTGATTGGTAGAGTTGCTCAACTCTAGCGCAGTGGTTCTCAGCCTATTTTGGACAATCATCAACATAAGTCTCCTTTGTACCCCAGCCTACATATCACGCAAACAAGACTCTACCGCTTTCGTTAAGAATCACTTACTCTAGAGTATAAACGAAACGGTATGAGACTAGTTAGCGGTGACGAACTGGCTACAGTAATTCAAACAATCCCTCTTTACAACTGTTGTAAACAGAAAAGTATCTCAGAAGGTGATTGGACTACAACAGCATGTCAGGGACCACGTTTCTCAGCCAGGAACATTTACTTATAAATTCTCTATCTCTTTATATGTATATATATATTTTTTGTTTTCAGTGAGTCCCCATTGCATGAATTTGCAGGGTAACAGGTATTCCTAATAAAGTGGCCAATGGGTGTATATGTACATAGAGTTCACCTGTAGATTTATTCTGTAGATGCCACAGAGCAAACAGAGACAGCCATCATCGCTAAACCTGTGACAGCTTAAATCATGACCGTGGGCTGAGTGGTTTGTGCTCCTCATCGTGTGCTTTTATTTTCCTGAACAATACTTGTGTTCAGGGGTTCGACCCAAGTGGCTTCATCAAACTCATAAGGCTAGTAATGTTGTTATTATTACATATAATACAGGTAATAATAGTGGTTTCATTGATAGCATAATGCATTGACAGACTTCTTGTGTAATATGTCACTTGTGTTGAACCCTTAAACCTAAGTATTATGAAAGTTTTCATAAATATAGTGGCTAGAATCAAGCAGCCATTTAAGCCCCGCCCACTTCAAAGGTAAAGGTGGTTGTTATATTAATGTTAATAACATTGTTATTCCATCTTTGTAGTCCAACCTTTAAATAAGCACAATGGGTTATTTGAGCTATTATTTATTTTAGATTAAAGAGACAGGTAGACAGACAGAACACAGAATAGACAGACAAGACAAACAGTACAAATATACATGCACGGAGGTCCGTCTAGAGAGACAGACAGAAAGGACATGATCGTTATTTCAGTATGTTAATGGATAGATTGGTAGACAGAAGAGAAATGAAGACAGATAAACAGGACCGACGGGACATGAATACAAGTTTATGATAGGGAGGAATAAATAAAGAGACAGGAAGGACAGGAAGATAGGATGAGTAAACAGAAATGAGAGGATAGACAGAAGGTAGATCCAGAAAAAAAAGAAAGAAAACACAAATGAATCAAATGAACAGACATAATAAGACAAGCACATTATAGAGACAGACATGGAGAAGATGAGCCGCGTGGTGGCGTGGTGGTTAGCACGGTCGCCTCACAACAAGAAGGTTCCGGGTTCATTTCCCGGGCCGGGGTTCTTTCTGTGGGGAGTTTGCATGTTCACCCAGGTTTCCTCCGGGTACTCTGGTTTCTTCCCACAGTCCAAAAACATGGACATTAGGTTGTTGGTATTTATAAATTGCCCATAGGAGTGAGTGTGTGTGTGTGTGTGTGTGCGTGCGTGCGTGCGTGCGTGCGTGCGTGTGTGTGCGTGTGCGTGTGCGTGTGTGTGTGTGTGTGTGTGTGTGTGTGAGTGGTTGTCCTGCCCTGTGATGGACTGGTGACCTGTCCAGCATGTACCTAATGGCCACTACTGTTCTCGTAATCTGTCCCGTTAGATTTTAAATAAAGCGACAGTGAAATCAATAAGAGGTATTGTTGAAGAGGAACATGAGGAGAAGCGGAAGAGGGGGTAGAGTGGGATTTGGTGAGCGTTCCGAGGATTGAGAGCTGTGCATTACAGTTCTGGCAAACACTCTGTATCTGTGGAGAAAACTTTCTGACTCACAGCCAGCGATCAAGACACGACAGGCCGAGTAGTCTATAATGAGATTGAGATTGACAGCTGGAGCTTAATTCCTAATGCTAACCACACTGGAGACATGCAGATATAGTAAAACATCACCAGAACATCCTGTTGTCTGGTTCTGCAGACACACAGCAGCTACCAACATTTCTATAAGTCTTATTATATATTTTATTTAGCTACGACTAAATTCTGATGTCTGCTAAGGTATAGCAATTCACGTGATATCAGATTTCCTGAATGGACTAATCACGGTCCTAAATGGACATTACAGTGGTTGCATGTGTAACTGTGATACCAAGACACAGTTGATGTTGTGTTCAATCAATCACTAATAATATCTCTCTCTGGGTTTTTGCCTGTATCTTTTTAGCTTCTATCTTCCCAAGAGATTTTCCGACTGTAACGTGGAGGAGTACCACAACTTCCTGTACAGCGGTGGAGGCTCGTGTCTCTTCAACAAACCCTCCAAAGTGAGTCTTTTCTTTCCCTGTTCTTTGTTGTTTTCCTGCAGCTGTGCAATATAGCAGCTTGCAGATCATTACTGCGATAATGACTTTTGCAATATTGATGATGCACGACACAGCAGTTTGTACACGAGCACCGTAACAAATCTCAGCTTATTATCCGGCATGCAGTAGCTACCTGACTAGGCTAAACTGATGCCGGCGTTTTTTATCTGACGTGTTGACAGGGATAACAAGAACATAAATAATAAAAAGAAATAGAAAAACATGAATAATCATGGGGCGGTGCGGTGGGGTAGTGGTTAGCACGGTCGCCCGTGAAGATCCCATGTTCTTTTCCCAAGCCGGAGGTCTTTCTGGGTTTCCTCCAGGTACTCCGGTTTCCTCCCACAGTCCAAAAGCATGTATGTTAGATTGATTAGTGAATCAAAATTGCCCATAGGAGTGAATGTGTGGGTCTGAGTGGTTGTTTGTCTGTGTGTGCCCCTGCGATGGACTCTCAAACTGTCCAGGGTGTACCTCTGCCTCTCGCCCTATGTGCGCTGGGATAGACTCCAGAAGACTCCCGTTACCACAAATTAGGGAATAAGCGGCTAAGAAGATGAATGAATGAATGAATAAATGAATGAATGAATAATCACTTAAAATTTACCAACAAATGTTAACAATGGCATGTAATATTTTTGTCCATCTCTAGTTACCCATTTTGGTGCAATTTTTCAATTCACTTCAAGGACCTGCTTACTAGCAAACATTCATTCATTCATTCATTCATTCATTCATTCATTCATTCATTCATTCATTCATCTTCTAACCCGTTTGTTCCCTAATTTAGGGTCACAAGCTTTGCTGGAGTTTATCCCAGTGTGAGAGACAGGGGTACACTCTGGCAGGGGTACAGGTTACTAGTATATCGCAGGTTCACACATACGCAAACAACCACACACACATTCCCTCCTATGGGACAATTTAAAATCACCAATCAGTCTAATGTACATGTTTTTGGACTGTATGAGGAAACCGGAGTACCCGGAGAAAACCAAAATGTTCCCTCCAATTTTTGTAGAGTAGCTTCTGACTATAAATAGCTATTATTTTAGTGGCTATTCCGCATCACCAAGAAAGTAAAAATATTTTTATTGGAATATAGACCAACTTATGAAGTAAAACTAAAATATCTGTTCAACATACTGACAGCGTCGCTCATTTTTACGCAATGCAGTGTATCTAAAATAACATTTTAGACCTTCGACCAGTACATAATGTCTTGTGTGTGGATGTATACAGTCGTGTTGCACAAGAAAATGCTCTTGTCTGAAGTTTCTTTCTCCAGGAGAAATAACCTCTTTATAATAAAGAAAAGGTAGCAAGCCAGGTTCGTTAGTTAGCTCAAACTAGCTAGTATTCCTACGTAAAAATACCATAGTATACTTTAGGACTGACTTCAGTACAATGTAGTCAATTGTAATCTACCGTATTATATTAGGGTGGCGGTGCCATGGCCTCGGGTTTGAATCTCGGGCAAGGGCTCTTTCTATGAGTTTGCATGTTTTCCTAATCTACTCCGGTTTCCTCCCACAGTCCAAAAACAAGTACACTAGACTAATAGATGATTCTAAATTGCCCCTAGGAGTGTGTGTGCTCTATGTGCTCTGCGATAGGCTCCAGCAGACACCCGTGACACCCGTGACTCTTATTTACACATGGTAAACCTTTAACCAATGAGACCCTTGTGACCCCGAATTCGGGAATAAGTCGGTAAGAAGATGAATTAATGAATGAATGAAACCTTTAACCTATTATCCGTTTTATTTGTTGTATCGTAGAAAGTGTAAATCCATTGTTCTGATGTTGCTAGCATCTCTAATAATCTTTCATAATAGCTCAACCCCCAACCCAGGTTGTACACAAGCACGTTAACTTTACCTATTGTGGGTATTTATAGCTGTTGGATCCTCCAGAATGTGGGAACGGTTTTGTGGAGCCGGGCGAGGAGTGCGACTGTGGAACTCCAGCGGTGAGTTTTATAGCTGTTTAAATAAACTAAGATTAATTTTTCAAGTTTGAACAGTATGCTTACTATACTCCCCCCCCCCCTTAACTCCCACACACTCTTATTCTCTCTCTCTCACTCTTTCTCTCATCCTCACACACTCTCGCTTTCTTGTCTTTGAACTGTCTAAATTTCTCTCTCTCACTCTCCCTCTCCCTCTCTCATCCTCGTCTCTCTCTCTCTCTCTCTCTCTCTCTCTCTCTCTCTCTCTCTCTCTCTTATCCTCACACAACACACTCTATCTCTCTCTTGTCCTCTCACTTTTTCTGTCTCTTTTTATCTTGTTCTTGGTGTCACTTTTTCTTGCTCTTTCGCTCTTTCTCATCCTCTCACTGACACCCCCCACTCCCACACACACACACACACACACACACACACACACACACACACACACACACACACACACACACACTGTTATTGACCCTACATGGAGATTAGCTTGTACAAACACTAATCAGCACCAACACACAAACATACACACAATGCAATGTGGATTTTTTTCCTTTGTATCAATTTCTATCACAACAATTTGTGTTTGTTGGATATTATTCAAACTGTAACCCTTTATTGACCAGATCCAAGATGTAAAGGAAGTAAATAGAAAGCACAATAACATCTCGACAAAAACATGCACAAATAAACAGACATTAAAAGCAACATTTTAAAGAACATCTTTAAAGAATAATGACAACATTGCAAATGTGTGATAAGTTGCATACATTCATTTGTGATTTTTAAAGAAAATAATGTAAGTGTCATCTATAATACACACCTTTTAGATTATTGATATTTATCAAAAAGAACTATGAAGTGTGGTGGCGCCTTATAACAAGAAACTCCCGGTTGGATTCTCAGGGATCATTCTGTATCCTGTATCCAGGGTTTCCTCTGGGTACATCGGTCAGTCCAAAAACATATACCTTAGGCGGATTGGTGAGCCCACAAAAACCCAGCCATTAGAATTGTATAAGCCTGTGCATCCTTAGTGCCGGTCCCAAACCCGAAGAAATGGGAGCCAAATCCAATGTACGCCAAATCAAATGTACGGATCGCAGGGGATTATCTGCTGGTCATTCCTTTTAATTTTAGCATATTTTGTGTACTCACCCATTTATAGTGAATGTTTTCAACATTATAGTTGATTTTTAAAGATGCTAGTTAAAACTGACACCTAGATGAGCACTTCACATATGAGTTTTATGTCTAAGACATTTATTCAAATCTATTAAGGTTTACAACGTGTAATTCAGTCTTGTAACTTTCGAGACACTTCCTTCAGCACAGAACTGACAATACTGCTAATATAAAATCTACTTGACTTTCTGCCTCTGACTGTGAGTCAAATATCTCCAGCATATTTATTGTTTTATTCACTGCTGTTTTATTGTCCCATATAGTTCAGCTTAAGTTTCGGAAATTCTAAAGGAGGAGATAATTATTTTCATTTATTCATTCATCTTCTTACCCGCTTATTCCCTAATTTGGGGTTACAGGAGTCTGCTGATGACTATCTCAGCTCACATAGGGAGGCGGTGGGTACACCCTGGACGGGTGGCCAGTCCATTGTAGGGCAACACATAGACAAAGGACCACACACCCATTCACTCCTATGGACAATTTAGAATCACCAGTCAACCTAATCTGCATGTTTTTGGACTGTGGGAGGAAACCGGAGTACACAGACAAAACCCACACAAGCGTGGGGAAAATATGCAAACTCAAAGTGAGATCCCCGCTCGGGAAACGAACCCGGGACCTTCTTGTTGTGAGGCGACCCTGCTAACCACTACCCCACCGTGCCGCCCAGTCTTATTTTCTCTCCTTCTAATATTGTACATTTGTCCACTGATAAAAAAAATGATTCGAGTATACATTATTTTTGGACACCAACTCTGTGTGGTCATAGCCATGGTGTGTTCCTGCTTAACCCTGTGTATAGCTCAGAGCTACTGATTGGAAAATCATAGGTTTAATTCACAGTACCACCGATTTGCCATTACTGGACCTCAACTGTTTAAGTGAGTTGGTGTTAACTGCTAAATGCTAAATGCATCTGCGCTTTATTCTATATTTAATCTAAAGGCCATGGTCGTCTCACAACAAAAAGGTACCGGGTTCGATCCCTGGGCAGGGGATCTTTCTGTGCATGTTCTCCCCACGCTTGAGTGGATTTACTCCGGGTACTCCGGTTTCCTCCCACAGTCGAAAAACATGCAGATTAGGTCGATTGGTGAGTCTAAATTGTCCATAGGAGTGAATGTGTGTGTGAATGCTTGTTTGTCTATGTGTTGCCCTGAGATGGACTGTTAAGGTGTACCCCCGCCTCTTGCCCTATTTGAGCTGGGATAGGCACCAGCTGACCCCCATGACCCAGAATTAGGGAATAAGTGGGTAAGAAAATGAATGAATGAATGAATGAATGAATGAATATAAAGACTGGTTCTGCAGACTGTATACGTTCAACCTCAGGCGACAGCATTTTGTTTCACATTCACAGATACAGTTCAGTGTTTCTACTAAACTTCTTTCATTATTTATAATCTATGTTAATCTTTCACTTTTTACTCTCTCTCTCTCTCTCTCTCTCTCTCTCTCTCTCTCTCTCTCACACACACACACACACACACACACACACAGGTTTAAACTGCTGAGTCAGGAGGAGGGCGAGTACTTTAATGTACCGGTCCCACCCGAGGGAGAAGAAGGAAATGAAGAGCTGAGACAAAAAATGGAGGTAGGATATGAATGAGTGTATGTATGCACAATGTATGCACAATTTACTGGCAGTTTGCAAAGAAAACCAGCTTATTTGACCTAAAACTTTTATCAAAATAAATCAAAAATACTTATTACTTATAATATAATAATATATTACTTATATAATACTTAAAATATTTCCATTTCTTCCCTACATTTTCACTTTAATTGATAAGTGACCCCACACCAGCTAATATCATCATATAATAAATACAAAATGGAAAGGGTGTAGTCTCTCATCTCTGAGACCCTGCACAGCCTGATAACTACCCAGCAATTTTTTCGGTGTGATGTCAGTTGGGAGCCTTGCACACAGTGAGATCTTTAGCATAGATTATTTGGCTCACAAATGCTCATGATTGGCTAGTGGACCTAATGCATATGCCTCAGGTTGCCATAAACACACACTATGTTGATATACAATTTGCATATTTCCATGTTTACATACTTGTTTTGTATGCAATGTGATTCAAAGCAAAAATGAAGTGATGCAAGTAGTTTGTCCGAATCCTTATTATAAGAAAACAGTAAGCAAAAGTTCTTAGATTATTTAATGCTCCTGCGCTGATTTTGAAATACTTATACAATGGACACTTTACTATCGCATGAGGCCACAGAAGAGATGGCTCGTCATATTCAAAAATAAAGGAATGAGACTGTGCAGCACTTTTTGTAACGCTTCAAGCAGTTTAAAGTACTGTAGTGAAAAAATATTGTTTATTTGTGGTTAAATTGCACCTGTTTATCATTACCCAACTTTTCATACTGTTGTGCTGACGTCACATAACCAAGGTGATTCTAATCGCTCACACACTTTAAGGGGCTTTATTATTAGTTGCAGTGTGGAATGCAGTGTGTGGGATAGGGGGCATGTGTCTACTCATGTTATCTTTGATCTTAAACATTAAAGTGTGACATACATGCAAAAAGACTGGAAATCAGGAAGGGGGCCAACACTTTTTACACCACTGTATATTGTAGGTGTTATATTTAGTTCTTACATTTTGCTTGGTCTATCTAAAAGTAACAAAACCCAGATGATATTTTATTGTGATATAGAAAGGAAATAGAAAATCTTGGGCCAGAAACGAAGGCAAATGGAGGAATAGTTCCTAGAAGTTTTCAGGTGCCTTTTAATGTCAACTGCTTTGCTTCGATCCGCTGAAAGATCTTTATAATATCTGAAATGGGGAAGTCAAGAAAAAGATTTTGTGTACCAGGAAAGGTTCTCCATCTTTTTTTTACTTGTGGATCTTTACATCTGTTAGATTCTGAATTTGATGACCCAGTTGACAATGATAATGAGCTGCTTCGTACTGCCTCTAGTGGCAAGTCATAGCCAGTGACCCCTTCACACTGCTGAGACAAATGTTAGTACAGTCATACGTTTTGTGTTCATTTTACGAGAACAACATTGCCCAAAATGTAATGGTAGATCTGGTATGATCATTGAAAAATTGGGTCAAAGAGATTCTTGTATGTGCATTTGTACCATTAATGTAACTAAGGTTCTGGCACCCGGGGACTGGTTTTACCCACACAGGCCTGTGTTGGTATTACTTTGGCAGTAGGTGCGGTTGGAGGGGTAGAAAGGTTTGTTATATCATAGAGTCGGTTGCTCTAATGGGGGGACATGTTGCAATTGGTGTTATTTGTTTGGTTACAATCTAAGGTGACAAGGGAACTGAACACACTCTTGAAGATCTATAGAGCTCAAAAGTATACAAGGTGTTTCGGGCTCCAACAGATGGTGGGGAATGATTCGGAATGTCAACCAAATGTTCATGAAACCTTGTATTCAAGGTAAACCTGCACAGACAGATTTGATTAAGTTGGGCTGTTGGAGAGATGAACTGGAAGTTCTCTGGGCCAAGACTCATTTAAAATGGACTGTGGCAAAGTGGAAAACTGTTCTGTGGTCAGACAAATCAAAATTTGATGTTCTTTTTGGGATACTGGGACAACATGCCAAACCACATACTGCATCAATTACAACATCATGGCTGCGTAGGAGAAGAATCCGGGTACTGTACTGGCCAGCACGCAGTCCAGATCTTTCACACTTAGAAGACATTTCACCCTTAGAAAACATCATGAAGAGGAATATGAAACAAGGAGACACAAGACAGTTAGAACTAACCTGTATTAGACATGAATGGGACAACATTCCTATTCCTAAACTTGAGACACTTCAGTCCCCAGACCTTTGCAGACTGTTATAAAAAGAAGAGGGGATTCCACAAAGTGGTAAACATGGCTTTGTCCCAACTTTTTTTTAGATGTATTAAAGCCATGAAATTTAAAATCAACTAAATGATACAAAATCTCAGTTTAAACATTTGATCTGTTTATATATTTTATTCTGGATAAAATATTAAAATCTGAAACTTTCACTTCATTGCATTCTGTTTTTATTCACAATTTGTCCTAACTTTTTTGGAATCAGGTTTGCACATTGTGTTTTTCAATGTATTTTGTTTACATGCAAGGCATCCACGTATGACAAGTAAGTCATGGAGCAACAATTGGGAGGTGCAGTAGTGCATGCACTTGACCTTAGATTGGTCAGAAGGATTTTTTCATTACTGTTTATGGAAGCACCGACTATTATGACTGGGTTTTCTTTTTTTTTTTTTTTACCATTTGGTGCTTCAGGTTGCTTAGTGGTACAGAAGGGTCTTGTACAGCTACATCTTGGCTAAACACTCCCTTCTGGGGCTTGGCAAGTGAATGAACTTGGCAAGCTGTTAGCTTTTCAAGCCAGAAACACGTTACACAAGAGAAAACTCATCTCCAGAATCGGTGACTGAGAAGGAGAGGTGCCTTGGTGTAATCCCATTCATGGAATTGGGTCACTGGTGTCACGCTGGTGTTGCCCTCGATCACTGTTTTAAGTCGGGAAAAATTGGTGTCTTAGATGAGCAAGCCATTACAAAAAAGGTTACGGGATATCTGATCTAGCCACCAGACCTTTCTGTAGAAACAGACACTCCTTAAATGACTTTCTCTCAGAGATTATTGTAATCAGTGCAAGTGAAGGGTAAAAGAATGAACTGGTGTGGTAATGGAAGGAATAGTACACACACACACGCACACAAACACACACACACACACACACACACACACACACATCCATCTGTCTTTCAAAAATGCTCATGCTGATATTGTTGAAAACAACTTAAGTGTCTTAAGGAGAGGGTGAGATCACAGATCAGCATTGCTATTTTATCCAAAGACAGTAATAAAGAGGACATTTGCCTTGTCCATTAAAAGAACACAAATTTATAAAAAAAAAAGTTAAGGATGCAGATAGTCATCCAATTCTATAAATTTTTTTGAGACACAGATTAGATCTGATCTACAATTGTGTAAGCAGGAAAAAGGGATTTGTATTCCAATATTTTTAGCTGTTTTTTAGGTCTGATTTATATCAGACATGGCACAGATATGTGCATAAGCACCTGCCATGTAAGTGGGAAAATCCGGTTTTCACCTGTCATTGAATAAGCCATGATGGTGCATGACGTTGATGAAGGTGGACACAGAGCGATATCAGTGCTACAATCAGCCAGACTGCAAGAAGGGCTGTCTTCTTTTCTACCATTATTTTACTGACCTTTAATAAAGGTGCGGAAAACAAAATTCTAAATAATTATTAAAAAAGCATTGATTTTAGTTCCTATTTTGCTACATACATCTACCTTGCATTGTTTTTACTATAAATTCAGACAAGGGATGCATCTGTGGGAAGTGATAGCCTAGTGGTTAAGGTGTTGGACTAAAACCAGAAAGAACAGGTGTGATTTCCACCTCCACCAAGCAACCACTGTGGGCCCTTGAGCAAAGCCCTTAACCCACAATTTCTCAGTTGTAAAAAGAGACCAAATGTAAGTCGCTCTGGATAAGAGTGTCCGCGAAATGCCAGACT
>JAOTRA010084965.1:0-12494 GCA_026260255.1 Pseudolaguvia tuberculata | reverse complement strand
AGCTAGCGCAGTGTGGGGGCGGGGCTTCGTCAGCCTGCTGACCTATGAGGGGCGGGGTCCCGTTCATATCCTTACAGCACTAGATATTTTCTTATTTGGGTTTAATTTTTATAAGCAGTCTAAATTATGGGTTAGCTTTCTCAACCCGTTGCTATAAAAGTATTGTTTAATTCTTTAATAATTATTATTATTTAATTATTAAAAATAATACACTTTAAATTCAAGTTTTAAATTATGAACTTGGCAAATGCACTACACACATGAATAATATAATTAACTATTTATATTAATATAATGAATCCATTTGTAGTCTAATAAAGTTCAGCACTGGTTTACTCATACTATCAATTTAAACCTAGCTAAATGTACAGTGCAGCAAAAAAGTATTGTCAGCCACAAATTGTGCAAGTTCTCCCACTTAAAAAGAAGAGAGGCCTGTAATTTTCATCATAGATATACCTAAACTATGAGAAAAAAAGAAAAAAATCCAGAAAATCACACTGTGATATTTAAATAATTTATTTTCAAATTATGGCGAAACTAAGTATTTGATCAATAACAAAAGTTCATATGAATACTGTTGGCAATGACCAGTTTTCACAAGGTTTTCACACGCTGTTGCTGGTATTTTGGTTCATTCCATGCAGATCTCCTCTAGAGCAATAATGTTTAGGGGCTGTGGCTGGGTAACACAAACTCCCTTCAAAGATTTTCTTTTTTTTTTATTATATTTTTATCAAAACAAGGTACATTGAAAGCTTTCAGTATCAGAAAAACTGTCAAAGGCACAAATTTTTCCCTTTTTACCCACAAAAAACAAAAGAGTAGACAGTCAAATAAAAGAAAATAATTAAATAAATTTTAAAAAAATTAAACAAATAAAATAAATTCAAGAGGATATATAACTTATGAGGACAGGGGTAAGGCTCAAAGTTGAAGGAGTACATTCTTCTCCATATAAATTGTTAAAAGATCCCACATTTTGTAAAATAATTTGGTTGATCCTTTGAGAAAGTATTTTACTTTTTCAGCTTTTAGAAAGGACATTATATCCCTAATCCATAGTGACAGTTTAGGTGACATTGGTGTTTTCCATTCAAAAATAATTCTTCTTGCCATTTTCTTTTTCTTTAGCTATGTAAATGTCACCCCCTTGTGACACCAAAAAAGCCATCATAGGGTCAGGCTTAATTCTTAAATTAAATGCAGAGTTCAAAATGTCAAATATTGAGAGCCAAAATTGTCTCAGTTTAGAACATGACCAAAACATATGGGTTACATCAGCCTTGCTTGCATTGCAACGGGCACATGTTTCCTCTATATTTGGGTATATTTTAGCCAGTTTGGTTTTACTATAATGAATACGGTAGAAAACCTTCATATGAATCAGACCAAGAAGTCCCATTAATTCTGTCAACAGCTTTTTCCCCCAGATATGTCAATTCCCAATTCTCTTACCCATTCTGTTTTGATCCTATCAATTGATATACTTTTAAGTGTCATAATTAGGTTATATATTAGGAAATTAGGCTCTTAAGATGTACTGGGGCCTTAAGAACCAGGTCTAGTCCCGATTCAGAGGGCTTTTGAGGAAACTCAGAGCAATGGGCCTGGATAAAGTGACGGACCTAAAGAAACCGAAAAAAAATCTGAGTATTGAAGATTAAACCTTTGAATCAGGTTGTTGTAATTAGACAAAGTATTATCAATAAAAAAGTCACTACATTTAACTAAACAAAGGTGCTGCCATTGCTTAAAAGTAGCACCCAGCTTGGCAGCTGGGAAAAGATGATTATTGCATATGGGGGTTTGCAGGGAAAAGCCTGTAAGTTGAAATGCTTGTCTAAATTGGTTATATATTTTGAGAGTTGAAATTACAACTGGACTTGAAAACTGTGAGGGTGAAAATGATGACTTCATTGTAATCAGCACTGCAAATTATGTTGACTTGCAAGATTTGGCCTCTACTTCGCACCATTCTGTATGTGGAAACTGAAACCAATAAATGACTGCCCAATAATAATTTAACAAGTTTGGGAGAGCCAGCCCACCATCCTTTTTAGGTCTTTCAAGAAACTCTTTGTATTCTTGGCTTTTTGCCCCCCACAAAAAGGAGGACAGCAGCCTATTGGTCGACTGAAAGAAGAAAATTGGAAACAAATATAATCTTGGTAACACATTCATTTTAACCCAACCAGCCAGAGACAAATTTATAACACTTCAGCTTAGAAAATATGATTCAAGTTTTTTAAGCATGGGACTACAATTTGCTTTAAACAGACCATTGTATGAACAAGTAATATTTATTCCCAAGTATTTAAATCCTGATTTTGATATACAAACAGGCAAAATCTCTTTCTGTAATCTGATCTGCCACGTGATTTATTGGAAAACATATACTCTTAGAGAAATTTAATTTGTAACCTTAAAAATGCCCGTACTTGACACATGGTAGTGGGTCAGCTATATACAATAATAAATCGTCTGCATAAAGGGAGACTTTATGTTCGACATCCATTCTTTTAATACCACGTATAGGCTGTGATGATCTAAGTACTAATGATAGTGGTTCTATGGCCAAAATAAATAGCAAGGGACTAAGAGGGCATCCTTGTCGCGTGCCGCTAGACTAGGAAAAATATTGTGATATCTTATTTGTGACTATTGCTGCCTTAAACTGATGATAAAACAGGTAAATCCATGAGATAATTTTTTATCCAAATCCAAATTTACCTAATACAGCAAATAAATAGTTCCACTCAACTGTATTAAACGTCTTCTCCGCGTCCAGAGAAACAACCACTTCAGAATTGCTCTCCGACGCAGAAGAATGCACAACATTGTGAAGTTTCCGAATATTAATGAAAGCGTGATGCCCCTTAATTCATATTCATATTCATTTTAAGACTAGATACTTCTTCTGTTGAATTCATAGCATATTGACGATCAGTTTCCTGTATAGATTTAATAAGTTTTTCCTGTGTTCGCTTCTTTTCTTTATTACGTGAGGCAGAGTACGATATTATTTCTCCCCTTATTACAGCCTTAGTGTCTCCCATAGCAATGATGGTGATATAAAATCCACTTTATTAGTCAGTATATAATTGTCAATTGCATGCGATATGAATTGACAGAAGTTTGCATCTGAAAAGTTGTGTTCAGTCTCCACATTGGCTGTGTTGGATAAGAAAAACAGATATCAAGAATAACTGGGGCATGGTCTGATTGAACAATATCAGAGTATTCAATATTTTCTATTGCTGGGATAAGCCTTTTATCAGTAAAGAAGTAGTCTATCCTTAAGTATGTCTGATGGACATGTGAAAAGCAGGAGCATTCTCTTTTGTCGGGAAATAAAAACCTCCAATGATCAACGCAGCCAATTTGGGTCATTTATCCAGAAAAGATCTGAGACATTTTTAAAAGATGTACCATTTTAGGGTTCGAGCGATCCATAACAATATACATTACACAATTCAAATCCCCACCAAGTATAAGATGATAAATGTTTAAATCAGGTAACAAGGTAACTTTTTCACAAAGTCAACGTCATCCCAGTTCGGTGCATAGACTATTGGTGTGCCGAACAGATGACCAGACAATAATATACCGCCCATGGGGTCTGAAATCGTACCAGATGCAATAAACTGTACCTTTTTATGGATGAATATGGCTGGACCCCTAAACCTATGTGTAAAGCTGGAGTGAAAGACCTGGCCAACCCAAGTCTTTTTGAGTCGGTTATGGTCTTCGATACACAGGTGTGTTTCCTCTATAAAGGCTATTTCTGTTTTCAGTTTCTTCATATGTGTGAATATGCGAGTTCTTTTCACAGGTCCATTTAACCCTCTAACACCTAACATTCCAGCTAACAAAGCGTGTGCTGATCCTCTAGCACTTTTCACCTTGTTGTCCCTATCTGACATATTTTATCTGACAACTGACAAAAAACAACAACCCAACAACAACCACAATTATGATACATTCTAGATTTGTCTGATGAACAAAGACAAATCGCAGCTCACAATCTCTAAATTCCCGATAATCCAAGTCCTTAAGTAAGTTTTGTTTTCCCTCAGAGCTCGCGAGGTAAGTTTTGCATTAAAAAGAAAAAAATCAAAGGACACAAACTGTTTCCTTAGTAGTTTAGCATAATAACCTTAATAAATGACCCACATTTCCCCCCCAATCTACAATTGTTCATTATAAACACTATCGAATAGTCTGTAAATCAACTCAACTAAGTAAAGTGCCCTGCTTTAACAGTTAGCAGATATACAATCAACAACACAATAGATCACCTTAAAACAGTAGGTGCACACTTATTGCCTGAAATTAGACCGCAAGCATATAAGCCACCCTAGAACAGAAAGTGCACTTTAAGTTAAATAATAGTATGCTGAAAAAGGTTCTCCAGTTATCATAGCGTCTCAGGCCTACCTTAAATCCAAAATGTCCTTTCGGGAATTCAACATATCGTTGCAATTAAATGAACTTATTAACGTGTAACAAACTGCTGATCATAAAAGTGCTACGCTTCCACTGGCGTATTGAAAATGAATGTTGTGTCGTTTTGACGAACTCATAGCCGTGCGGGATGAAGCAGCTGGATTCACACATTCCTCTGATACAGCAGCTGTTTTATAGTTTGAAATGTAGCGCGCTTCCTGGCGAGCTCGGCGGAGATGTCTGGATAGATTCGAGTCGATACAAATACAAGTCGAGCCCTTGAATTTTACTTCATTCTCATGCCCATCTCAGCACTTTTTCTTTCACTTGGAATCTGTGAAAGCATACAACCAGTGGTCGCGAAGGTCTACCTTCTTGTGGCTTTGGACCCAGCAATCCGTGCGCTCGTTCTAATTCGGGAGGCTTTTCAAAGAACTTCCATTAACATCTCGGACACAAACTTGACAGTGGATTGGCCTTTCTCGCTGTTCTCTGGAACGTTGGAATATCCTGAGATTCGCTCTCTGTGACCGGTTTTCCAAGTCATCAACTCTTTTTAGAGTTCTTTCGGCTGCAGTCAGCTCAGAGAAATTAACGCTCGCGGGATTGGAAATTTGCCAACGATTCCGTTAAAGCATTCACCGATGCGGCACCATGGAATCAGGGCTGAGATGTCTTCTTTTATTGAAGCTTGTTGTTTTGTTATTTCGCTTACCAGTTGATTCATTGACACACAGTCGCTATCTGCAGTGGCTTCTTCAGAATACCCCGAGCCAGCCACTGTAGCTAACTTACTAGCTATGCTGCTTCTCGTTGTTGGCAGGGCATTTACTCCTTTTTTATGCTTGCTCATCTTGCTGCTTCAGTATCTTTGTACTTAAGCACTTGTTTTACACTAATAAAACTTGTTAGACTACTTAAATTGGATTGTTAATGTGTATATTATCAGAAATTATCGGGAGCTCTGTCAACACGCGTCTTCCTCTCACATTACCAAACCGTAAGTCCCCTTCAAAGATATTCTATGGGGTTCAAATTTGGAGACTGGCTAGGCCACTCCAGGACCTTAAAATCCTTGTTACGAAGCCACTCCTTCGTTACCCAGGCAGTGTGTTTGGGATCATTGTCATGCTGAAAGACCAGGCCATGTTTCATCTTCAGTCCTTGCTGATGGAAATCTCACAAATCTGACGATACATGGACCAATTCATTTTTTTCTTTACATGAATCAGTTGTCCTGGTGCCTTTGCAGAAAAACAGCCCCAAAGTATTATGTTTCCACTCCCATGCTTCACAGTAGGTATGATGTTCTTTGGTGTTCTTTTGCCTCCAAACACAACGAGTTATAACATTCTCCCAATCTTCTGGATTATCCAAATACTCGCTAGCAAAAATCAGACAGGCCTGGACATCTACTGGATTAAGCGGGATTTGGGCGTAATGTGTTACTGATGGTAGCCTTTGTTACTTTAGTCCCAGTTCAATGCTTTCACTAGGTCTCCCCATGCTCACCGTTCTTGTGATCATTTTTTTGTGATGATTCTTTGGGTGAGATCTTGCACAGAGGCCCAGACTTAGGGACATTTCAAGGGCCGTATGACTTTCAATTTCTAATAAATGCTCCCACAGTAATTTTCATCACACCAAGCTATTGCAGATTCAGTCTTCTCAGCCTGGTGCAGGTCTACAATTTCTGGTGTCCTTTGACAGCTCTCTGGTATTGGCCATAGTGGATAGGTTGATAGGTTGTGGAAAGGTGTCTTTTATACTGATAACCAGTTCAAACAGGTGCCATTAATACAGGTAATGAGTGGAGCACAGGGCAGCCTGTTACAGAAGTTACAGGTATGTGAAAGCCAGAAATCTTGTTTGTTTTGTATTGATCAAATAATTATTTTCCACCATAATTAGCAAATAAATGCTTTAAAAACCAGATAATGTGATGTTTTTTGCATTTTCTTCTTTCCTATTTTGCCTCTCATAGTTGAGGTTTACCTTTGGTGAAAATTACAGTACATTTTAAGTTGGAGAACTTGCACAATTGGTGACTGACTAAATACTTTTTTGCCCAACTGTATAATACACTAATGGTAGGCCGCTAATCCTAACACAATTGATCTCTGTCCACCAAAAATGGACAGAAAATAACTCATGACTTAAATGCCTGCTGTGGTGAGGGTTGTTATTTTGACAGCAAAATTAAAATAGCAGTAATGTTTATGAGTTTAGTGATAATCTCATGTCTTGATGACGTTACCTGTTAAATATGATGTTAACTGTTTTGGGCCACATCGAACTGAAAATCTGGCAGTGGAGTTCACATCTTTCACTCTATCTGGTGATCCATCTCTGGGACAGAACACTGTGCCGCTGGTCGTCTCACCCCACCAGCGTATTCGAATCAGGGTGTGTAACGAAGGTTTGGAAATTGTCCACAACACTCTGCTCAATGTCACTCTTAGGAAACAACGCACAGGGCCCTCCACCAAAGGAGGAATGCTGGTTGATGGGGACACGTCACTGTCAACTGGGAAAGAGACAAATGTCTTCAGTTCGGGAGTAAATAAAGCAAGTGGTGCATGACGGTGTTTAATCTTTAATCTACTTGGAGGTGTATTTACTTCTTTGCATCACAATAACATAACATTAATAGGACATAATCCGATTTTACATAACAACAACTGTTAACTGTTTGTGTTTTGATTATGTTCGATTATCATATTCGTTTTAAAAATACCAATTACAAATGTTTGTGAAAAGTGAAGTCTAATCTGCACTTTATGATCAAAAGTATTCGGAAACCTGACAAACACATTCAGATCAGACTATTATAAAACTAATTTCACTCTTATAGCCATGCAGACATTAACTTTTGCTCTGTGTGCCCTGTGTGACTCCAACAGCCTCCCGTGACCCTGCATTAGGGAAAAAGCGGGTTGGTTGGATGGATGATGCTGAAACCAATGCAGTAAATAATCTTAGTGCTGTAGAATAGACAACTGAGTGCTTCATACTGAAGAATTTACAGCCTTATTATATATAATCCCGGCTCCGACTGAGATTCGGTGTAACGCTCAACTGTCAGCTAAAGCTTAACGTATTCCATCCCTGCACTACAGAACACCATTCAGTCCATCGAACTCACCTTTCTTTCTTTTTCCACCAGCCGGAGTTGATTTTATTCGTTTGTATTCCATGTCTTTAAATTATGTACTTAAAGTTTCTAGTTATCATTGTTATTTTTGGACCTTTTGTTTACAGGTGGAAACAAGGCAACGAAATCACAACTACCGCGTTTCACTTCTTCATTGACAGCGAACAGAACAATAGCCACTAACTCTTTACCGCCACCTACAGGCTGCCGCTATACCAAATTACAAATCTCACAAAGTCACGTGTTCCCGAAAATGACGTCACCGATTGTCAGAAATTGATCTACAAAAATTGATTATCATGAAAAAGGGCAATATTTTCTATCCCTCTTTTCAAAAAGGGAATTGTATAAAAATTGTGAATATGAATTATATAGATTCATATATCGAGTGAAATATTTCGATCTTTTATTTCTTGAAATTTTGATCATTCCAGCTTATAATGAAACGCTGAAATTTAATGTATGTGAAATTTAGAATACTCCTTTATATCAACAAAAATTGATATATGCACAGGTGTAATGGAAGTTCAGGTTGCTTTGTTTTCCTCTTGACAATATCCAATAGTTTCAGGCGAATTTGCTTGCCAATCAAGCACATTAACACCATGGTTATTGAACCAGCTTTTGATACCTTTGGCAGTGTAGGCAGGTTCCAGGTCCTGCTGGAAAATCAGCATCTCTATATAGCTCGTCAGTAGAAGGAAGTGTTCTAAAATTTCCTGGTAGATGGCTGCCTTGACTGTGGGCTTCAGATAACCAATGAAATATTAATATCAAGTATGAGATTTGGGCATTCATTCATTCATTCATTCAATTTTCCCTTATAACTGCCTATTCCCTAATTTGGGGTCATGGTGATCTGCAGGAGCCTATCCCAGCTCTCTGAAGGGCAAAAGTGGTATTCCTTGGACAGTTCACCAGTCCATCACAGGGCAACGCCACCAATGTTGCCCAAATTGGTACAAGTCAGCACAGTTCATTTGAGTTCGATTTGTGTGCCATTAAAACAAATTCTTTCTATATCACTTCCTTAGATATAACCAAAGTATGCCACTCTCCACCCCAGCTTCTCAGTTTACTTCTAAGAATGGAAAATACAGTGGAACCTCCCTATTCATTACACAATTCGTTCCAAGAGGCAGTTCTTCCACTTGATCAATTAATGGTGACCTGTTCACAGCAAAAAAGGTCACTCCTTTCGCCACATTAGCCTCGTTTTTATTTTAGTACAGATAATATGGTTGGTTTTGCCATGCAATACTGAGTTGCCATGTCAGAGACATGAGTTCCACTTTTAAACTTCACAAGTTCTATTTTCAATTCAATTGTCGTCCTCACTGCTGTCTTTTTAGGCTTGGTTGAATCATTCATCTTTTTTGGACCCATGGCTGCACTATTTTAATAAAAATAACAATAACAAAATTGTGAGGGCGGTGACGCCCTGTTGTTAGCCGAGTCCATAGATGCAGATACACAGCACTTATACTCACAAAGGTTTATTAATTCCAGAGGAAAAAGAGCAGGTAGCGAACAAATACAAAACACAGGCAAAGAGGTAACGTAGTACGGTCCAAAGGTCAAAAACCAGAAAGTCAGATGCAGAGGGTTTGTAAACATGCTCAGTAGGGTTTAGAAAAACAATACTTCACAAAGAGTTCTTGTGACGTGGCCTTATATAGGGTGGCCACGCCTAATTGCAAGAGAAGAAGAAGAGAGTTCAGAACTCTGGCGATGGCGCCCTCCTATGGCCATTAACCAGAGTAGTCCCCCTTACAGTACTTCCCCCCCAGCGTCCGTGGTGGTCGACCACTGGGGCGAGGTGCCGGGCGATCGGGGTGTCTGGTATGAAAGTTCGCCAAGAGTGTGGGATCCAGAATGTCTTTACTCTTGACCCAGCTCTGTTCCTCGGGGCCATACCCCTCCCAGTCCACTAAGTATTCCAATCCTCCCTTACGTCGACGAGAGTTCAGGATATCCCGGACCGTGTATGCCGGACCATCCTCGAGTTCGATGAGATCGGGAGGTCCCTGTGAGGACCCGGCAGTCACTGTAGGGGCGTGGTGGGGCTTTAGTAGGGAGGCATGGAAGGTCGGCGACACCCGATACTGTGCGGGCAGCTGCAGACGATAAGAAACATCATTAATTCTACGAAGAATTTTGAACGGGCCGATGTACCTTGGACTTAGCTTCCAGCAAAAGAGCTTTAGTTTCAGATCGAGATAACCACACCAGCTGCCTGGGCGTATAGTCAGGGTGAGGACGTCTGCGCTGGTTCGCCTGCAGCCGTTGACCGTGCACAGCCCTATTGATTCGTACATGGGCATTCTCCCAAACTCTGGCGCGCCGCTGGTACCAGTTCTCCACTGCAGGCACGGTGGCCGGTTCCTCGGACCATGGGAATAACGCTGTCTGGAACCCTAAGACACATTGGAAGGGAGTTAAACCCGTGGAGGGATGCATTAGAGAATTTTGGGCGTATTCAGCCCAAGGGAGATATTCACTCCATCTCTGTTGCTGCTGCGCACAGTAAGTACGTAGGTATCTGCCCAGCTCCTGATTTAGGGCGTAGCACACTCTTTCCCTGACTGATCTGCTCGGGGGGCGGTCGAACCTGCGGGACAACGCGTCGGCCTTGCCGTTCTTTGAACTGGGCCGATAGGTGACCATGAAGTCAAATCTGGAGAAGAATAATGCACATCGGGCCTTTACCGTTTTAGGGGGGGTCCAGTCCTGTACAGCCGTGACACGTTTCGTCTCCATGGCGACCCCATTCGGCCTGATACCCCAGGAATTGTACGTCTGATTTGTGAACTTACACTTCTCTGCTTTGACGAAAAGTTTATTATTTAATAATCGTCTGAGGACTTCCCGCACTTGTGTTTGGTGAATAAATCAGGATATCGTCAATGTAAGCGATTACGCAGATATTTAGCATGTCCCTGAACAGGTCATTTATAAAGGACTGGAAGATTGCGGATGCATTACATAGGCCATAAGGCATCACCCGATATTCATAATGCCCCGTAGGGGTGATAAATGTTATCTTCCACTCGTCACCTTTGCAAATTCGTATCAGATTGTATGCGCTGTGTAAATCTAGTTTCGTAAAGAGACGCGCATTCCTGAGCTGCTCCACTGCGGCTGGTAGTAACAGCAGGGGATATCAATACTTTATTGTGATGGCGTTGAGCCCTCAGTAGTCTATACACGGGCGTAAGCCACTGTCCTTTTTGTCCATGGAGAAAAACCTGGCGGCGGCTGGAGAGGTGGACGGGCGGATGTGTCCGTGTATTAGCGCTTTCTCCATGTACTCGCCTTAAGCTTTGGATTTGGGGCCGGATAGTGGGTAAACCCGGCTTTTAGGGGGAGAAGTGTTTGGCAGGAGGTCAATGCCGCAATCGCCCTTGCGATGTGGCAGTAACGCAGTAGCCTGTTCTTTACTAAAGACCTCGAGAACTTCGTTATAGCAGCGCGGCACCCGTGATATGTCAGACGTGTTAGTGGCGCTTTTTAGGCAGGCTCTGGTGTGTATTTGCTTATGAGAAAGACAGTTGTCATGACAGAATGGGGACCAGTCCGTAATTTCACCCCTTTTCCATGAGATGACTGGGTTATGGGTGTGCAACCACGGAAATCCCAGCACGAGCAGAGTTTTCTGCGCTGATTTGACAAAAAAGGAGATTTTTGTGAGTGCGATTGATAGTCAGCGAAAGCAGCGCTGTCTTCCGGCGTGTAGCGGAACCAAGAGGTTGCCCATCGATGGCAGTAACGTGGATAGTGGGGTCGCACGGGATGGTGGGCACTTGGAGTCTTCGTACTTCCCCCTCATCCATGATGTTTATCCATGAGTCCACTAAGACAGAAAAATAGCAAGATACCCCATTAAACAGTAGCCGGGCAGACACTAGCAAACTTTGATCGTGCTGAATCGAATGCAAGTGGGTACTCACTCGCCGGCGGGGTTTGAGCGGACAATGCGCGAGCTTGTGATTCAGTCCTCCGCAATGGTTCGCTGTCTCTCCCGATCCAAAAGTTTGCTGGCCCCCACTTTCATGGGCTCTGTTTTGGTGGTGCCTTCCGGGGGACTGTACTCTCCTCCCGGCCTTTCGGTGAGGGTTTTCTTGGATACAATAGGATGGTTTCGTAATAAATTGTCTGTCCTGATTGCTCGTTGTATAAACTCATTGTAAGAGTCAGAGTCGCCCCGGCACACTAACTCCACTTGGAGGTTCGCATTCAACCACTCCTTGAATAAAGCTTTGAGTGCCACCTCGTTCATTCCGCTTTGTGCACCGAGCGTGCGAAAGGTGATGGCATACTCGGCAGCGGATTGGGCACCTTGTTTCAACCGGAACAGTCTCGAGGGTATGTCCAGGCCCCCGCGGGGTGTTGGAACACCTCCTTCAGTTGGGAGAAAAAGTAGTCACTTGAAGAACGAAAGTTTGCATCAATCTCCCACACGGCCGCAGCCCAGTCTAATGCGCGACCCGTTAGGAGGGAAAGTAGGCAGAAACATTTTCTCCTTTTGGTGGGGAACCCCAGAGGTTGGTTTTCAGACAGGATACGGCAGTTGCAGATGAACCCCTGGCATTTTTCGGGGTTCCCGTCAAACTTGTCGGGCAGGGCCGTGGGCGTGTTCCCATGGGGTGAGGGGTGAGACGCCATGGTGGCATGGTTTCATGGTGGTGACCTGCTCCTGTAGGTTACAAAGCGCCTGAGCCTGGAGGTTGAGGTCTGCCAGAAGATCTGTAACGCTCCGTGTGCAGACAAAGAGTTAGAATTCATAATGCAGAGATATATAAACACATTTATTCGGGAAGGGTAAAGGGAAGGCAGACAAATCCAAGGGAATATCCAGAAGAGTAGTCAAACAAAGCAAGCATAGGTCAAA
>JAOTRA010084939.1:0-12495 GCA_026260255.1 Pseudolaguvia tuberculata | reverse complement strand
GTGTGTGTGTGTGTGTGTGTGTGTGTGTGTGTGTGTGTGTGTGTGTGTGTGAGAGGCTGTGTGTGTGTGCGTGTGCGTGCGTGCGTGTGAGAGATAGAGAGAGAAAGAGTGAGTGTGTGTGTACCTCTGCTATGAACTGGCACTACATTCTGTTTAGATCCTGATGCCTCCAAGACTCAGACACAAACCCAGACAGGAATACATTTACAATTATGGGTTAAGGGCCTTTCTCGGGCTCACAGTGGTTGCTTGGTGGTCCTGGGAATTAAAGTCTTTCGTGTATCAGTCCAACACCTTAACCACTAAGCCACCACTTGCCATAAATATAGAAACTGTATTAATCTCAGTTGGCTGAACATCATGCATACATGAGGCACTGACAACTGAGTGTTTTTTTTTTTTTTTTAAAGAAAAAACTGATTGTTGTGATTTTACATGACAAAAGCCTTCTTGACCAGGGGATTTAAAACTTCACACAAAACTGTATAATAATAATAATAACAGCCCTTATCTGGGTTGAGTCATCGTCTCAACATGGACAACTTGAAACTTAATGCAAAGTGTGTTTGTTTGGATATTTGATTGTCCAGAACAGGGGATTAATGTTGACTCACAGCAACACCCTGAGTTGTTTACGCTCCTGTTTTAAAACTGAGCTGATCTAAGGCGGTACGGTCAGGTGTGAAAGAGGCAGTCTGTATGATTCTGTGCTAGATGTTGATATGTCTCAGATGAATGGATGTGAAGTGATGCTCTGACGTGCTTAATCGGTGCCACCATTGTTTATAAATGCCAGTATAAGTTTATGTTGTGGTTGCAACATTCTGGCAGTCAGACATTCTTTAAAGCATTTTTATATATACATATATATAAAAATTTAGATGTTTTGGCAGGTTTTAACCATAGCTTCTTTTAGTTGCTTCTTATTGTGGTTTGTTCTGCCTTTATTTTTGTTTTCTGTAAGTTAAAGGAAGTACAGTTGGTTTGAGGTAAATAAGTAATTTAAAAACAGTTTATTTTTTGTGTTCTGAAGCCATTCAGGTGTTGTTGCTCTATGTTTTGGGCCATTATCTATTTGTACTGTGAAGCACATTTTTATTAAATTTAAAGCATTTAACAGTATCCAAAAATGATCCTTTTATCCTATAAACTCTGCTAGTGTCCTGCAGAGATTAGCTCCAACCTTAAACACGCCTGAACCAAATTGCCAGGTATTCCTGAAACTTAAAAACTAAACTCTGTAGGACAGAATTTGTCCTACTACGTCTATCGATTGTCTGACATTCAATACTTAAATTGGTGATCCAGTTTCATATGAAGCCACATACAAGTCTTTTTCATGACTAGTACCAGAAAGACCAGGGTTCGATTCCCGCAACCACTGTGGACCCCTGGGCAAGACCCTTAACCCACAATTGCTCAGTTGTACAAAAGAATGGAGACCAAATGTAAGTCGCTCTGGATAAGAGCGTCTGCCAAATGCCTAACTGTACATATAATATACTGTATATACCCTCCATTCTTTCTTGTAATTGTAGACTTTGCCAAACACCTAACTGGGCTGAAAGTTGTTTTTGGGCTGAAAGGGGTTTTAATTTTTTCCTTCCACAGGGAACACATTCTGCAGTCATTTACTTTGGTTTACTTAACTTTTATCTCTTTCATTTGTTATGAACACCTGATATCATGAGTGGCCATGTGATGGACTTTCACCTTATGTGCGCTGGGGTTGACTTTAGCAGACCCCCATGACCCAAATTAGGGAATAAGTAGGTTAGAAGATGAATGAAGATGTATAAAATTATGAAATAATAAGGAACCACACTAGACCTCTTGTTTAAATGGAGAAATTGTGTAATACATTTAATAAAATATTATGGTTAAACCCCATAAATGTATTTGGAAATCCTTACATTTACAGCATTTGGCAGACACTCTTATGCAGAGCGACTTACATTTTATCCTTTTTGTACAACTTAGAAATTAGTAGCATTGTCATTGTTTAGTCAGTTTTATGTGTATTGTTAGTATTGTAGATCTGTTAACATGTAATATTTCTTGTATAATCTCTACACAAATAAGGACATTTTTTGTATAATAAAAATTCTTCATTCATTCATCTTTTTATCCCCTTATTCCCTAATTCGGGGACACTGGGGTCTGCTGGCGGTTGTCCCAGTGCACATAGGGTGAGAGGTGGGGGTACACCCTGGAGGAGTTGCCAGTCCGTCTCAGGGCAAGACATAGACAAACAACCATTCACACCTATGGACAATTTAGAATCACCAATCGACCTAATCTGCATGTTTTTGTACTGTGGGAGGAAACTGGAGTACCTGGAGGAAACCCACGCAAGCGCAGGGAGAACATGCAAACTTGGCACAGAAAGATCCCCGACCCAGGAACCGAACCCGGGACCTTCTTTTTGCGAGGCGACCGTGCTATCATTACGCCACCGCACCATATTAAAAATTAACATTTTTATGCACATAATAACACTGGCACTCAAGTATTTTTTTTATCTAGCTTAGTTATTGTTCGCCAATACAGTCAAATACAAACTCCTAGAATATAGAAATGCTGCTACATTGTGAAAGATGAGGCATACAGTATGGAGTAATTGCTAATACCGTGTGTCTTTCTCAATTTTACACATGCAGGTCTGCCAAACACACATTTAAGCAATATTACACACAGAAACATATACATTGAACTAGTCCACCATCTTCTGATGTCTATTTCATCAGTTCAAGTTCAAAATAAATGCAGTTCAACATATTCTGCTCATTACAGGATTTCTGCAAAGCATAAGATACCTTAAAGTGCTGATGAAAAAAGATCTGGTCACAGTAGGTGCCCAATCTTCCTCACTGGGTTTTTTTGGTTCTTCTCATTTTCCTTCTGAAACTCTGCTTCAGAGCTATCTTTAAATATAGTATGGCTTGGCAGGGGTTACAGTTAAATTATTGTGGTAATTTTCTCATGATTTTCTCATTGATGGCATATCAATATTGGATCCTCTGGAATTGATACTTATTTAAATGAACCTTTTATACTGATGACTTTATGTTCAGCTTTAATTTAAACCTTCACTATGTGTTAATCGAGTTTATTCTCTGTTCCTGTAGTTGTCGCTGATGTACATTGTCAACAAAGCAAGCATGGCAGAATGATGAAGGGCGTCTCGAACATTGTATTAGTTGCATTTTTAGAGTTTTTATGGAAATATTAAAAATATAGTGATATACTGTATAATTACTTTACTGTCTACTCAAATGCTTTGTTCTTTAATAATGCAGGATTTATGAATATTGCTTGACAATAAAAACTTGTTTTGAGGTCCTGATCAATATTTAATATGTTAAAATCAAACATTACCAGCATATATAGTTTAGAGTTTTTTTTATTGATTAAAACATTCACAGTTTTAGAACAAAAGCACAAAGTAATACATTTGGGTACAGTATATTAGTATGGGGGTAAAAATATAACCTGAGTGGGACTCTTAAGGACTGAGTCTTGCAGCTCTCTGTAGCCTAAATGCTTTTCCAAATCCTCTTTTCTCCACTATACCAAATACTGTCTCATATCTGCAGCTAACCTTCTGCGCTGACGGGCTACTGCACTACTATGATAGCAGATTACGTTTCATACACTCCGAAATGAGTCTGCACTTAGTGTACTTTCATCTCTGCAGTTACTTTACAAAGTTTGTATGTGTAATAATATTTTCCTCCTCAAACCAGCAAAGTGTATATTCAGAACTGGGTTGTCTAACTGAGATTCTCTCCCTTGTGATATCTTGAAAACTATTGACTGAATTTTTATAGGATGTAACAATCCTATAAAATGGAATTTCAATGGAATTTATTCCAACAGCGTCAATGTCAAAAGTGTAAATGTATGTTTTTTTTCTTGTGTTTTTTTCTCTAACGTGTTTTAAAGGTTATTTGGTTTAGTAATAAAATGACTGTAAGGGTGTGACCCTAGACCTGTTGAAAGTAGAGGCTATAGCCATCCAATATAATGACAAGTGTGATCCATATATCTGAAAATATAGTGTGGGTACCAAGCAGCAGTATACTTGTGTTTATCAGTATGGAGCAGACAGGAGTCAGATCTCATGGGCTGTTCCATTTTTGCTCTTCCAGTAAATCATCTGCTTTGCTCCTCGTTTAAATTTTTTCGGCACTCAGAAGCAATGAAAGAAATATACCAGAGAGCCGGATTGCACCTCCAAATACCTTAAGATATAATCCAGATGCATGTTGTTAGCCGGACAACACTTCTCTCTTTGAAACATCCATATGGGATTGATTATGAGCATCCTGTTTTAGATTTATTAACGCTTTTGCTGTTTTGTTTTGAAGCATGCCTGGGAGATTTTGTGATGACTGTCCAAAATATTTTGACCAAGGACTTGCTGATTCTGCTGATGCCAGTCAACAAGTTCTAAGAAATTGTAAATTAAATTCTGTAATTAAAAGGGTTTGTTTTTTCTCTCCAGCAATGACTTAATTTAGGCATCATGCTGTCATAACACACACTTTTCATTCCTCCAACACAGAGCCAAGGTGTAACAGTTTAAAAAGCTTTGAAGATCATAATCACTTCACTGGCTACTTCTCGTTTCAACAGGCGTGAAACAGGTGATGTGACCGAGACCGGCAGACTGTGTTATACAGAGCAGCTGAACACTTAACCGCCATTAACATTTGTTCCATACACAAACAGAGGTTTGAGCAATAGTGTTGCTTAAGTGTATCTGTACTGTGAAAAAAAAACTGGGGTGTAGAGCTTATGAAATGTATGACTGGGAATATACATGTCACCATTTTTGTTCTCTTTCTCTCTCGCACAACTCCGAAATGGTATAAAAGTATAACAATGCCCTATCATATTGTAATTCTTTTAGAGCTGAGCAACCTATGCGGCGCGGTGGTTAACACTGTTGCCTCACAACTGGAAGATCCCCGGTTCGATTCCCGGGCCAGGGATCTTTCTGGGCAGAGATTGCATGTTCTCACAGCGCTTGCGTGGGTTTCTCCTGTGTTTCTTTCCACAGTCCAAAAACATGTAGATTAGGTCGATTGGTGATTCTAAATCGTCCATAGGAGTGAATGCCCTGAGATGTATCCCTTCCTCTCGCCCTATGTGCAAGATAAATGATAAATGAATGAATGAAGATCCATCGGATTCACTGACAAACCCTAATTTTTCATTCTTCTTTTTATAAACAATATGTTTCAGATGCTACTTAACTTTTTTTAAGTTCTTTCTTGCTTTCTTTCTTTTTTGTTCTTTTATTTATCCTTTTTTTCATATAGGGCAGAACAACAAACAAGAACAAAAATAAACAAGACAAAATGAAACGGCACATAAAACATGAAAAATCAACAAAACCATAAGACAAAAAGAAAACCTTACATAACCCCCTCCTGATGCCCATACACTAAACCAACAACGTCCCCATTGTGGGCAGTAGTTCTGTTGTGGGCAACAGAAACGCAACCTCTAATCCATAAGGCGGCAGAAAGGCCTGGGGAGTGGGACGTGACGGCATGGCGAGGTCCATGGCGTGCACGGCGTGAGCAACAATGGTGGTATGGCGAGGTCCGTGGCGGGCATTGAGTGAGCATCCCCCTTTGGTGTATCTGGGTCGCTTGTAGCACCCTCTGGCATGGCAATCATGATGGCCCCAGAACCCCAACCCCTGATCCATAGGGTGGCTTCAAAATGCAGAAAGGCCTGTTGGGTTAGGCGGGACGTGGAGCTATTGAGGAGATGACTCCTCATGCAACCCGTTCATCAGGACAGGATATACTAATCCCATCTGTCCTGCCTCAGGCTCAGCCCCACTGTCTTTGCTTTTATCGCCCTCTAAAAATATTAAGGGAAAGTTTGGTGAGCAGGCTTGGTGACTCTCTTGCGTGGTGAAAGCGTGAACTAATCTTAATAAACCTCATTAATATAAAAATAATAAATAAATCTAATATGTTATTAAATTCCTCTGTTCAGAAAGACAGAATATAAAGCAGGATTTCTATTATCTTGTGTTGTATTGTTTTTACTTTGGTCTATTTGCTGTAATGGCTAAAAAGCTTGTAGCCCTTGCATATATATTCTACGTTATTGCCTACTTCAGCTGTGCGTTCTATCGCGCTGATGTAAAAGTATGAACTGACGCAGTAATCAGTTTAGGATTGTTTACACACTTCTGTTTGCTGTGTGTGTTTGATTAAAGGGCTTACCATAGTTAACTGGCTTTTTGTTTGGTGTTATTGGGCTGCTCATAAGAGTCGTGTAAAACATTGAACCAAAAGTAACAGAAAAATTTATTTGCAGCTTAACGAAGTTCTTCATATGGTCACACTACATTTCCCATCAGTCATTCACCATCATTTCCTTAAGACTTCTAATTTAAAAAGCAGGCTTTGCTATAAATAACGCAGTCAGTCACTCTTGTTAAGTGAAATCTCACTTCATGCACAAACTTGCTATAACACCAATCTATTGCTGACTTGTTTACATTTAGGCTTTGGATATTGTTTTGTTGTAGTTTATTTGGACTTGTCTTTCTTCTCCGTAGCTCAGCAACATCATGTCTGTCTTTCGGACTATATTCTGTTCTTTTTTCTCTGCCGGTTGTAGTAAAAAGCCTTCGTAAGAGGTCACACAGGCTGTTACTGCACATCTATCTGTAATAGTGGATCATTTCTCTCCTTAATTAATATTGTAATATTTTGTCTCATTTGTGTGAAAATCTGATAATGTCATCTTAGTCCTGCAGGAATATCAAGCAATTGGTTCACCTTGTTTTGTAGGCTTTTGTGTATATTATTTCCTAATCTTTTGACATCCCTAATTTGCAATCATGAATAGTGGAAAGAATGATGTTTGCTTGTGCTCATCTGCATTGTTTAAAGCATTAATGAGGCTTTTGTACTTTTATGCTGATAAAGCACAGCCAAACCATAATTAATGTGCTACAGATGGCTGACCTGCCATGATCCAGATGCTGTTGCCATAACGATAAACCATCATCAGTGGTATAGAAATCAAAAAAGAGGGCAAGAAGCCAGATTTCAGCTGCACCACATTCTATTACTACAAACCTTAATAACATTGTATCATAATCATGCCATAAAAAATATTATTGTTATTGTTTAATTTTCTGATATTTGGCTTTTAGTAAAATATTAACCAATGTTACGGACATTTATTTAATCTATATTGGTATGATCATACTTTGAATAATCTTTCACTGTTTGAAACCAGAAGCAGTATGTGCTTTTAGTGTTTGAATTGACCATTCAGTTGATTATGGTTATGCAGCTCCTGAACACCAGCTGGATAATACCCACCAACAATCTTGTTATACATCTTATGTATCCATCATCTTAAAACGTGTATAGCCATCATATCCAAAACAGGACAAGCCGACTCATATTTCAATGTACAATTTGTAGGGTTAACCTATTTTAGGAGGCTTACAAACATCTGAAGTTAGTTTTAGAAAAAGCATGCCTTGCATTTGTTTAGCTACTTACATTTACAGTAGATGCCCTAATCCAGAACAACTTACATTTATCACTTTTATATAAATGTAAGTAGCTAAACTGAGCAATAAGGAGTTAGGAGAGAGTTTTCCATAATGAATATGTATGATAAAAAGAATTGATTTGTACATTGTATCAACAGCATAGATTTGTACCTGGAGCACGCGTGAGAGAGACACAGCAAGTGTGCTCGCGTGAGAGAGACAGACCGAGTGCGCTCGCGTGAGAGAGACAGACCGAGTGCGCTCGCGTGAGAGAGACAGACCGAGTGCGCTCGCTTGAGAGAGACAGTCCGAGTGCGCTCGCGTGAGAGAGACAGAGCGAGTGCGCTCGCGTGAGAGAGACAGAGCGAGTGCGCTCGCGTGAGTAAGACAGCAAGAGCACTCGCGTGAGAGAGACAGAGCGAGTGCGCTCGCACGGGAAAGGGTGCGCTCTTGTGAGTGAGTGAGTGAGTGAGTGAGAGCGCGTGTGAAGGGAATGGCAGGCTTGTAGGGATGACATGGTGCTCTATATCTAGCTCTATATCTAGCTGCTGAACCTCCACTTGATTGCAGCTCTTAATGATTGTCGCTGTCTGTAGTCCACATTAGTGCTGCTCCAGCGGATACTTTCACATTCTCCCTGTGATAAACAAGATGGGGGAGGAGAAAATATAAATGAAGACTATATTTGGACATAAATACAGTGTGAAAAAGAGCGGAGGCTACATGTTCTACTGTAGGGCTTTATGCCTCACCGTGTGCTTTACAGAAAGCACACATCTGCTATTAGCACCTTTAGTTTCAAATCAAGCACAAAATCACAGGCACAGGTACACAGTGACTTTCTTTTGTATTACTGTCACACATCTTGTTTTCTTTCCTAGAGGATGTTGCATCACACAATTTTTTTTGGAATGTCGGCTGCAACCTTTATACTTGACATACACACATTACAATACACACATTCGACTTGGTGGGGTTTTCCAATGGATGCCCTTCCTAACGCAACTCTCCCATTTATCCGGGCTTGGGACCGGCACTAAGGCTGCACTGGCTTGTGCCACCTTAATGGTTGGAATTTTATGGGCAATTTAGACTCACCAATCCGCCTAATGTACATGTTTTTGGACAGTGGGAGGAAACTGGAGTACCCGTGGAAACCCACGCAAGCACAGGGAGAACATGCAAACTCCACACAGAAAGACCCCCGACCCTGAAATCGAATAAAGACCCATGACCCAGGACTTTCTTGTGGTCAGGCGACCACGCTAACCACTAGGCCAGCAATGTATGAAATGAAAGAAATTTTGGAAATATGATTTATGACTTGGTTCAACAAATCAAGCATACACTGTGGGCTTAAAAGTTAAAACAAAAATTACTGCAACCCAATAGTATTTTTTCCTGTTATTTTCTGTAACAAATTGCCACACATCATGTCTTTCTGTTTTTGCAGCTTAACAAACAGCAGCTTCAAGCAGTGAAGGAGAGATTTCAGGCCTTCCTGAAAGGAGAGACCCAGATTGTAGCTGATGAAGCTTTCTGCAATGCCGTGCGCAGTTACTACGAGGCAAGACTTTTCCATTTCTATTGTTTATCAGCCTGCATCAATAAGAGAATATAACTAACTGCTAACTGTAACTGTGATCACTGAATTCCCGAAATGAATTTGCAATGTGTGTTTTTATATTTTTATTATTTGATTTTCTTTTATGTAGTTTGTGGTTTGGCTATTATACAGTATATGTTTGTTAAATGTATTTTTAGTGCTTGCCATTTTGATGATTAACTGTGGGCTGTTAGATGCTTTAATTAGATTGTATTATAGCTTATACATGCCAAGCAAAGGATAGAAACAGAAACAAAGATAAATACAATGTTAAGCTTCTTTCAGTTATAGCATTTTATTAAGAGTAAGATTGAACTGTTTTTAAAAGCCAAATAATACCTTAACAATAATACAATTTAAATTTAAGCTCATTATTTTACACACAACGATACTCTACAACCTGTTTAACACCCCGACCAGTCATCGCTTGACAATTTTAAAAGAAAAGATTGTTCTGACTCTGAGATAACAAATGAAATGGAAATAATTAATGATTTCTTGTGCGGTACCAATTGATCAACGGATCGGTATCACTGTTCTACATTAAATGAGTACAAGTCTTCTCAGTGGAAATCACTACATGAACAGGTTGAGGTGGGAATTCAGCCTTGATTCTTGGAAGAATTTGTGCCACACTTTATGGTTAAGCTGCTCTCCGTGTGAATCTGATAAATACTCTAATTCTTAGTATTCAGCTAGTGTGTATGAGGAGGATGGTTGTGTCCAGAATGTGTCCATGTTGGTTTGAATTCTTGTAGTCAGTACCGTGCAGACTGGGACATTTGGTGGAGCCTGAAGGTTAAACCTGTTACAATGATATGGCTGCCTTTGGAATTCCTCTGAAATGAATCAGCTCCTTGGTTAAAAAGCTTAACTGTTTGGCAGCATAAAACATGAAAGAAACACTTTAATACTTTAACACTTTTCTAGAATGAAATAACCAAATAAATAACAAAAGTTTTAAAACGTCTGAATGGTTGCTTTGACACTTTAAATCTGGAACCAACGATTAATTGTCCTTACATTTAGCTGTAAAGTGACATTTAGTACAATTAAAGTCTAAGCTCTACTTATAGATACTATATAGTATCTACTTATAGATACTAATATTTTAAGCTGTTGCTAATGACAGAATTGAACATTGTGGATCAACTGAAACATTCTGTGAAGATGTCTGTCTATAGTTAAATAATCTATCATATTGAATTAAGTTTGTTTTGCACATACACTATGGACATGCTTCGCAGATAAAGAGAAGAGCAAATCAAGAGAGTCATTGGTGACTGGTATCAGTCTCAGAATTCCATGGTTTCAGGTTCAAGATAGTAATTGTTTTCTGAATGTCTTATGCTTATGAGCTAATACCTAATAGAAATGGCCTGACTCCATGCCAGAATCTGAATCATTCTTTCTGGCCACTGGTGTTAGTCTGTTTCCAGGTTACTGCACACTTAGCGTGTGTCTTTTTTGGCTTTCATAAGATTCAGACACCAGCTGCACAGGCATAAGGCTTGCAGTATGTCTACTGATTTAGTGTATGGCAAAATATCTGGAAATCTGCACCAAGTAAGAAGTACATATGTTTGGTTTGCTATGTAGAGGTAAAACCAACTTCAGGTTTCAAATTGTAGTATTAATTGGTATTGATTTACCAGTGAACCATAGAGAACAGAAAACCCAACTGCACACTCGTCAAACATAGTAAATAAATGGCACTACATTTCCTACCTGTTGAATATAGAATCAATTTTAAAATGTCAGCGTATGTTTTGAAATTTCCACAATCTGGCCCCACAGTTAATGGGATCTGTTACAGCCTCACACTTCAATTAGATCTATAAAGTCTGATTTGCTGCACGTTCATAGGAACAAGACTAAAAACCAGAGGTGAAAGTGATTTTTATGTTATTGGCCTGAAGTTATGAATTCTCCTGCCTCAAATTAGAACTGCCCGACTATTTCTGTTTTTAAGATCTTTTGTTATTATCCTTGGCATTAACTGTCCCTTGGCCAGTTCTCTTGCTGTTCTCTTTTGCCTATAGGAACACAGATCTTTATAAATTGTGTTTACTGTATTTAATCGATGCAGTAAAAACTGCATCGTAAAGTACTTTTTCCAACATCAGTTGATTTCAACTTGTGGTATATGAATAAAAATATATTGTATTGTGTATATAGACTACATATCAATAAACAACGGTTAGTCTGTTAATTAGTCTAACCAATATTTGAGAGATTGTTGGTGTGACTATTAATGACTGTCAACACTGCATCAATTGTACTGGCAGAAACTAATGAGGTAATTAAATAAGCAACTAGTAAGTAGGTTATTTCAAACATCTTATATTACTAATACTTCATTACTACTACATTTTCTCTTTGTATAATCTTACACGACGTTAATATTAACATCAGGCACCACACCCTCTCTTCTAGGACTCTTTCTTCTTGCAGATAGTAGTTCTTTATTCTGTAGGTTTAGGGTTGTTATGTCAAAGTATTGGGATGAATTTAGCATAGATACAGCACCATTTTTAAGGTATAGGTAGGATCTCCCTGTTCTTTTCTACACTGTGAAGACCATTCAATTCTACCAAAACTCAGTTTGTGAAAATATAGCCACAAACAAGTTCTGCTATACCACATTGCCATACTTGCCTGCAGACATTCATCCTTGTACTGTTCTAAAGAAATTGGTGTTTGGTAGATAACATTTAACTTCAGTTTAGAGCAGTTGATGTACCGGCAGTTTCACTGGAAGAATGGTGATACCGGACATCTGAAATAATGGTGCTATGGGGCATCTTTTAATTTCAAAGAGGCAACAGTATGAATTTCTGTGTGCTGACCATTGCTTGCTTTATGGCGAAAAGTTTAAACAGTACATTTTTGCAAATATTTTAAAAGTGTGTTTGTTAGAGGCCTTGCTGATGCAATAAGCTGTTTGTCTAGTTGCTGCTTTTTGTCTTGCAACAGTGTACAAGACTTACTAGTGTTGTTCCTCCTACACATTTATCTCACTTTCAGGTAATGCTTAGCATGTATTTCAACCTAAATACTATATTGTTGATCTTAAGCATCAAAAAGTGGTGATGGTGAATGTTAATAAGATGTTTGCAAGTTTTGTCTTTATAATATATAAACATACAACATTATATACCCTATATATAATAGTATAATATAGTGTATAATCTCTCATTTGCTTGCTTCTTTCTCTCTTTCTCTCTGTCTCTCTTTTTCTCTCTGTCTCTCTCTCTCTTTCTCTCTGTCTCTCTCTCTTTCTCTGTGTGTGTGTGTGTGTGTGTGTGTGTGTGTGTGTGTGTGTGTGTGTGTGTGTGTGTGTGTG
>JAOTRA010084921.1:0-10626 GCA_026260255.1 Pseudolaguvia tuberculata | reverse complement strand
AACTCTGAAGGCCACGAAGCGACCGCTGGGGACGCAGGAGGGACCGCTGGGGACATTGGAGGGACGGAGGGACCGCCGGGACCTCAATGGGGAACTTGAAAGGGACCTCGACAGGGACCGAAGGAACCTCAGTGGGGAACACTGAAAGGACCAAAGGGGCCGCTGGAAGAACTGAAGGGGACCCTGGAAGGGACCAAAGGGGACCCTGAAGGGACCAAAAGGGACCCTGAAGGGACCCTGAAGGGACCAAAAACAAAAGTTCGATGTTGCGGGCTCTGATGCAGACGCAGAGGGCTCTGATGAAGACGCAGAAGTGACCCTTCGCTGGACCTAACAATCCAGTTCGCTTATGGGGCCCCAACTGCATAGCCAGCACATGTGACACCAGGCGGGGTCGTGGCACGGGGGTAGCCTCCACCACCTCGAAGTGACCACTGTAGCAATCGGCAATCTGAACGGACGGGATGTAAACCTCCCTAGCGCATGAAGAGTAGGTGTCCTCCATGCTGCCGCGTTTTTGGGCCGCCTTAACCAGGGTGACATCCTCCTCAATGTCGGGGGTAAACACCCTCAGTAGCCGAGTGAGGATGATGTCAACATCATAATTAAGGCGCGGATTTATGTCCCAAACCACCGGCACCGCGTCCAGTGCTTTCCCATCTAAACAAATGTACACAGACTTGTTGGTTGTCGGAAAAGCATGCGGGTAACAAAAAATAACGCCGGCATTCTTCCACGAACAGTGTGCACTTAGCGGGCTTGCCGTTAAATTTCTTAGGCATTTATGCCGGAGGGGGCATGGCAAATCAGCGCGCAGACAGTGGGGCTAGCGGGGTCTTGTGTTACGCTACAAGACTTTAGCCATGATATTCACTCACCAGCCGGTTTTGCCAAACCCTAGACAATTGATATCAGATCAGAGGCAAATTGCTGCTTGTTTACAAGAGTGGCAATCATGCAGTGTAAATGATCCCAAATGTGTCACAGAGGACTATAAAATATTTGCCATTCTAAAAAAAACTGGACCAATCTGCAATTCAAAATCCTGAAATGAGTTCTGAGTGAAGAAAATATTTGTGTTGATATCAACCAACGAGACCAAGATACAGAGCTGTGGGATTTTCAGGAAAGAGAGCGCAATATTAACAAGTTTGATATTGGTTTTCAATTTTTTTTCTATTTCAGTGCAAATCATGAAATAGGAATATGACTAAAAGATCTCTGTAAATGTGTCTGAAAGTATCACAAACATTTTAGCATCACAACTAAGATCTCACACATCTTTTTTCGTCTTCTTCTCCTTTCGGCTGCTTTCATTAGGGGTCGCCACAGCGGATCGCTCTTCTCCACACTACCCTATCGTCTACATCTGCCATCCCAACTACCTGCATGTCTTCCCCCCCCCCATGAACCTCCTCCTTGGTCTTCCTCTTTTCCTCCTGCCTGGCACCTCCATCCTCTGCATTCTTCTACCAATATACTGCATGTCCCGCCTCTGCATGTCAAAAACAAACTCAACCTAGCCTCCCTCACCTTGTCTCCGAAACACCCTATGTGCACCGTCTTTCTAATAAACTTATTTTTAATCCTGTCCATCTCCGTCACTCCCAATGAAAATCTCAACATCTTCAACTCTGCCACCTCCAGCTATATCTCTTGTATTTTTGACAATGCCATTATCTCTAAACCGTACAACATTGCAGGTCTCTCTACAGTCCTATAAACTTTTCCCTTTACTCTTTCAGGAACTCTTCGATCACAAATAACTCCTGCCACTCTTCTACACCCACTCCACCCTGCCTGAAATCTTTTCTTCTCTTCCCTAACACACTCCATTACTTTGCACTGTTGATCTCAGGTTCCTAAACTCCTCCACCTTCCCAACCTCCTCTTCCGGCAACCTCACCACTCCACTGCCTTCCCTCTCATTCACACACATGTACTTTGTCTTTCTCCTACTGACTTTCATTCCCCTTTTCTCCAGTGAGTACCTCAACCTCTCCAGATTCTTTTTGAACCGCTCCCTATCCTCACCACAAATTACCATATCATTTGCAAACATCATTGTCCATTCCGGTCTGATTCCTAAGATTCCTGTCTGACCTCATGTCAACCTGTTGCAAACAAGAAAGGAGAGCCGATGCTTAATGCAATCCCACCCTCACCTTGATCCAGTCTGACATTCCTGTCACACTGTTTTCATACATGTTCTGCACCACCCTCACATACTTCTCTGCTACACCTGCCTTCCTCATACAATACAACAGCTCCTCTATTGGAACCCTGTCTTACGTTTTCTCAAGTTACACAAACACACATTGCAACTCCTTTTTGCCTTCTCTATACTTCTCCATCAACATCCTCAAAGCAAAGATTGCATCTGTAGTACTCTTCCTTGGTATGAAACCATACTGTTGCTCACAGATAGGCACCTCTTCTGTCAGTCTAGCTTTCACTACTTTTTCCCATAACTTCCTGGTGTGGCTGATCAACTTTATTCCCCTGTAGTTAATGCACATCTGCATATCTCCATTATTCTTAAAAATCAGTACCATAACACTCCTCCATTCCTCAGGCATCTGCTCACCTTCCAAAATCCTGTTAAACAATTTAGCCAGAAACTCCACTGCCATCTCTCCTAAACATCTCCCCGCTTCTACTGGAATGTCATCTGGTCCAACCGCCTTTCGACTCTTCCTCCTTTTAATAGCTGCTAGGATCTCGCATATGATAATGCAATATGTAACAAACCGGGTGCAGACAAAGCAGCAGAATCCATAATGCAGAGTTGATAATCCAGTTTTTCTGGGAAAGGGATATTGAAGGCAAACAAATCCAAGGCAAAATCCAAAAGAGTCAAAAATCCAAAGAGTAATCCAATTCAAAGTAGTACAAAAATACTTAGCAAGGCCTAGGGCAACAATACTTCACAATTAGCCTTAGGAGGCCACCTGCTTATATAGGCAGCCCACGCCCACTTTCCTCAACCTGGAAGTAAATTACTAGAATTCGGGCGAGGGCTCCCTCTGCAGGCGGTCCTCCAAAGTCATAGTCCTTACAGTCCCCCCCCCCAGGAACGCCTCTTGGCGGTCTTCTAGGGCTCCCCCTGGGGCGAGGACCTGGAAGTTCAGGGTGCTGAAGGTGGAAGTCCTGCAGGAGAGACGGGTCGAGGATGTCTGCTGCTGGTACCCAGGACTGCTCCTCTGGACCATAACCCTCCCAGTACACCAGGTACTGGAGGCCCCCACGCCTCCTTCTGGAGCTGAGAATCTCTCTCACAGAGTAAGCTAGGCCATCCTCCAACTCGATGGGAGCTGGTGGCACATCTGGAGACCCTGCACGGTCACCTGGAGGCACATAGGGCTTCAAAAGGGATACATGAAAGGTGGGGTTAATGCGCATATGCCAAGGCAGTTGAAGCTTGTACGATACGTTGTTGATTTGGCGCAGAATCTTGAAGGGCCAAATGTATTTTGGGCTTAGTTTATTGCATGTTAGCTTGAGTTTCAGGTGCTGCGTTGACAACCAGACTCTCTGCCCGGGCTGAAACTTAGGAGCGGACCTGCGTCGCTTGTCGGCACGTTGCTTCTGATTACAGAGGGCCCGTTGTAATCTCACATGCGCTCCCTCCCAAGCCTGCGCACTGCGCTGGTACCAGTCCTCCACAGATTGCACGCTGGATGGATTTGAGGGAGGCAGATCAGTAACAAAGTCGAGAGCAATATGGGACCAAGGTCGTTGAGGGACAGGCAAGGGATGCAACAAGCCTTCAGGCAGGTGACGAGGCGTCTTTGCTTGTGCACATACTGTGCAGGATTGAATGTAGGTGCATAGTTCCTCCGTAATGCGAGGCCACCAGTACCGCGCCTGGAGAAGATCCAGGGTCCTTCGCACTCTAGGATGCCCTGCACTCAAAGAGGTATGAGCCCACACTATTAACCGTTGTCGATATATGGAAAGCACGAATATCTTACCCGGTGGCGTGCCCCGTGGTGGGGACTGACTCTCACTTGCCTCTCTTATTTCTTCTCTCGCCAAATCCCACAGCACGGGGGCCACCACTACACTGAGATTGAGGATAGTCTTGGAACCTTCCTCCTGGTCAACCGGATCGTGCCTCCGGGAAAGAGCATCTGCCTTTCCGTACTTTGTCCCCGGCCTGTAAGTAACAACAAAGTTAAAGTGGGAAAAGAACAAAGCCCAGCGGGGTTGGCGTGCGTTCAGCCGATGAGCCCTCTTTACATATTTAAGATTTTTGTGGTCAGTGAATACTGTGAATGGGTGAGCGCTGCTCTCTAACCAATGCCGCCATTCCAATAATGCCTCCTTAACAGCTAGTATTTCTTTGTTACCAACATCATAATTGCTCTCGGCTGGGGTCAGCTTGCGCGAGAAGTAAGCGCACGGATGAAGCTTGGGGGGAGAACCGTGCCTCTGGGACAGTTTGGCTCCAACACCGCAGTTACTGGCATCTACCTCGACCACGAAAAGGCAGGGAAGGATCAGGGTGCTTGAGCATGTGGGCTGATGTAAATTTACGCTTGACTAAACTGAAAGCCTTAGAGGCAGCTTCAGTCCAGGTTAACTTGGTAGGCTTGCCTTTGAGAAGGGCGGTTAACAGTGCGGCAGCTTGACTGAAGTTCCGAATAAACCTTCTGTAGAAGTTGGCAAACCATAAAAACCATTGTAGGTCCTTGACAGTGCGAGGTGTGGGCCAACTTTCCACAGCTGAAACTCGCCCCGGCTCCATAGCAATGCCGGTGGTGTTAACCTGATAGCCCAAAAACTGTACCTCAGAGGTATGAAACTCGCACTTCTCCGCCTTCACATAAAGCTTGTTGTCCAGCAGGCGGCGGAGGACTGCTCTCATGTGCCCCACATGCTTATCTTTATCCTAAGAGTAGATTAAAATATCATCAATGTATACAATTCACAAATATTTAGGAACTCTCTAAGAACGTCATTAATAAAGGACTGGAAGACCGCTGGGGCATTGCAAAGTCCATAGGGCTTTACCAGATATTTGTAGTGCCCCTTTGGGGTAAAAAAGGCGGTCTTCCACTCATCGCCCCTTCGAATACGCACCAGATTGTAGGCACTGCTCAAATCCAATTTCGTAAAAATTTGTGCATCTTTTAACTGTTAGAGGGCTGACGGTACTAGTGGCAGGGGTAGTGATTCTTTACCGTTACATGATTCAAACCCCTGTAATCAATGCAGGGCCGCAGGCTTCAGTCTTTCTTGGTGATAAAAAAGAAGCCTGCCCTTGCAGGCGAAGTGGAGGGTCTAATGTGTCCTGCCACCAGCGCCTCCTCAATGTATTTCTCTAAAGTTTCCCTCTCAGGCTTGGATAGTGGGTAAACCCGGCTTTTGGGCAGTGTAGAATTTTCAAATAGATCTATGCTGCAGTCCACCTCACGGTGCGGCGGTAGCTCAGCCGTCCTTTCTTTGCTGAACACCTCCGCCAGGTTACGATAATACGCTGGAACGTTGTCTGGGCTCGTGAACACAGCTAAACAGGGAATTGGTCCCGCCCTGATTTGGGTAAACAGCACTGGTTGCACCTTGGGGACCACTGCACAATCTTACCCTGTTTCCACGAAATGACGGGGTCATGCTTAATTAGCCAAGGGTAACCTAGAATGAGGAGAGTTTTAGGTGCAAGAGTAAGGTAACTCACCACGGCACACCAGCTCAGCCTGTAGCCCGGTCTGAGCCCCTCTTTAAACAAGACTTTCAAGGTGACGTCGTTCATCCAGCTTTGCGCCCCCAGCGTACAGAAGGAGATGGCATAATCAGCCGCCGATTGAGTACCTTGTTTCAGGCGCATTAGACGAGTAGATACATTGAGACCCCCAGCTGGGTGCTCGAAGACCTCTTGCAGCTGGGAGATGAAGTGCTCGCTGGAAGTTCGCATAAGCTCATCAGAGTACCACACTGCCGTTGCCCACTCTCGAGAGCGCGATCTTAGAGCAGCGAAATGAGGAAGGCACACTTCTTGTTCTCAGTTGGAAATCGCGATGACTGCTCAAAAAGGAACATACGGCACTGGTGGATAAACCCCTTGCACTGGTTGGGGTCTCCACTGAACTTACTTGGGAGCGCAGCTATAGGTGAGCTGAGGGGAACGGGCTGAGCTGGTAGGTTCTGCGCTGTTGTAGTTAAGGTGAGAGCGCGCACCTGTTCTTGTGAACCTTGGATGATCTGGGCTTGGGAGTTCAGTGCAGAAAGTAGATCATCCAAGGTCCGGATCTCCGCTGGATTCACATTTGGTGAAATATTCTGTAACGAACCGGGTGCAGACAAAACAGTAGAATCCATAATTCAGTTTATTTGGGAAAGGGATAGGGAAGGCAAACAAATCCAAGGCAAAATCCAAAAGAGTAGTCAGGTCACAAAGCTAAAGGTCAAAAATCCAAAGAGTAATCCAATTCAAAGTAGTACAAAAATGCTTAGCAAGGCCTAGGGCAACAATACTTCCCAATTAGCCTTAGGAGACCACCTGCTTATATAGGCAGCCCACACCCACTTAACTCAACCAGGAAGTAGATTCCTAGAATTCGGGCGAGGGATCCCTCTGCAGGCGGTCCTCCAAAGGCATAGTCCTTACAAATATTTGGTTGCAAAACTACAACTAAAACCAAACCAATCAGCAGCAACTAGATTTCTCACCAAATGTTTGTGCAGTGTGAATTTTTTTTCTATTCTGTTAAGGCTTAATTATAAATGTAATTGCTAAGGAACAACCTTTAAAAAAGTTGGATCTTGAAAAGTGGGTGGTTGAATATTGGCCTTTAGTAAACGGATAACTTGACCACTTGTTCTAAGTTAAGCAAAAATAATTCTGTATAAAATAAAAAAATCTATAAAATTAAATGCTAAAAGATTTTTAAGAAATAGTACTTATTTAGTTTGCCATCTTTGAAAATTAATTTTTAGCCTTTATTAAGATGTGTCTGATTATTGTTATTATCCTTCAGTATTTTTTTCTTTATACTTATTTTTCTTTGAGTGAAGATAAATTAAGTGTGGAGGAACTTTTGCCTGGTCAAATTTGTGGAGACAGACAGTAATCCACTTATATTTAATAAGAGCTGATAAACTGTGCAGTTAGACAAGCAATAACAGGCATTTTAGATAAGATTTAGATCATAAATATTTTCTATATTTTATTCAAAGATGAGATCAGACATGTGTTTTCTGAAGTCTTATTGAAAGTATTTAGTATTTAATGGCTGAGAGAATTTAAGAGATTTCTGTAATTTTATATAAAGACATTATTAATAACTGCAAACACACACACGCACGCACACACACACACACGCACCTCTGGGCAATTTAGAGTTACCAATCATGTACATGTTTTTGAACTGAGGAATCGAGAATAACCTGGAGAAAACGAACCTGTGACCTTCTTGCTCTGAATCAACTGTGCTAACCACTACACCTTTACACTGCATGAATAAGCATAATGTACTTATTACTTTGATGTTTTCTAATAACCCCCAAAAGGATAAATCCAGTAAAAAGTGTCTTGGGTGAACATTTTACTTATAATGTTAGCTTTTCACAGTTTCTGACAGTTCCTGCCAGTTTCTGCATTAGCATTGCAGTTCATTTACAACATTTTATCCAAAGTTAAGTGAATTGCTCAGGGGCCCATTAGTAGTAAATCTGTTTTACTGGGAACCAAACCCAGATCTCCCAATTAGCAGTCAAACCCCTTTAGCACTATCACTTCCCCTGTAACTAAATCTTTTTTTCTGAAAGACTTTCACCTATTTACAAAAATCTTCTGGTTATTTTCCTATTCCACTTTTTGAAATGGTTTAATTAAACCATTACTTAAAATTTCCCTATTTAAAACAACAGCATGGCCATGGCAATATTAAATCTATTCTGTACTTCACAGTGTTTAGAAAATTTTGTTATAGATAAACACTAAATTAACATATATGAAAGGTACAGATATACACAATATGTACTATATAGCCTAAAATATTCCCTATATTCATATATTAACTTAAGTGACATCCGAGTTCTAATCGATAGAGCTCAATATGACATCACTCTACACTTTGTAGTTGTATAACAGCTTCAACTCTTCTGTGAAGGCTCTTCTCAAGGTTTAGATGTGTGTATGTTTAGCATTGTTTGTACGACGCTCTGGACAAGAGCTTCTGCTAAATGCTTAACTGTACCTGTAAATGCTTATAGGAATTTTTTACCACTATTCCAGAAGCACATATGTAAGGTGGCTCTCAGCCTCTGCTCTATTTCATCCCAAAGGGGAAGAAAGGTGATTAATCCAGAGAACATGTACATTGGTGGTGTGCTTTACGCCATTGCATCCGACGCTTTGCATTGCTTTTAGTGATGTATGGCTTGGATGTAGCTGCTCAGCCATGGAAGCCCATTCCATGATGCTCTCTGCACACTGTTCTTCAGACCACATAAAGTTTGGAGGTCTGTGATTGACTCTGCAAAAAGTTGGGGATCTGCTGACCCCGCCCCATCAGTTTACGTAGCCTACCACTTCAAGGCTGAGTTGCAGTCGATTCCCAATACTTCCACGTTCTTATAATATGGCTGACAGTTAACCATTGAATATCTCGGAGCAATTAAATTTCAATGGACAGGTGGCATCTTGCCCTGCTTCACTACAGCATTGGCTGCACTAAACACCTTTAACTTGGCATTAGTTTTAGATATGATAAAAAAAACCCACTAATGCTCGTCAAATAAATTTTGCCCTATTAACACAAATAATCTAAACTTTACAAAAACAAATCACAGTTGAAAAACATGCTATATATACCCCATGCCTCTTTTTTGATAGAGCATCAAAACATTAGAAAGATTCAAAGTTTTACCCCAACAGCATAGGCTTGAATTGAAAACAAAATAAAGCTGCTGACAAATTTGTCAAAATTATTTCTTCATGTTTGTGGCCTGATGTGGTCGAGCTGTTTTTACCAGCATTACACTGCTAATAAAGTGTAAATTATTCACTGACAGAGTTTTTATTAAGCATGAGATAGGAGAGTGGTCCGGGAGGGAGTTAAATCTCAAGTAGACATTAATAATTTTCCAGTCTGACAGAAGTGTGAATTGCTCATTCACCCATGAAATGTTGGCAAGCTTATTACAAACCACTTTTAACGATAAACATTTTCTCACACACGTCATCAGGGAAAAAATACACAATTTTTTGCACAGTAAATATAAAATATACAAACATTCATGTTTACTTGATGTTCTTTAAGTGGGACTAACAGTATCCTGCTAGTTTATTGAAGTTCAGGCTAGTTGCAATGCCGGTCCCAAGCATGGATAAATGGGGAGGGTTGCGTTAGGAAGGGCAATTTGCGTAAAACTGCAGCAAATCAAACATGCAGATCACAAATCAGTATCTCATACCGGATTGGTCACGGCCCGGGTTAACAATGACCACCACAGGGTACCAGTGGAAATTGGGCTACTGTTGGCCAAAGGAGGAGAAGGAAGACGTCTACAGGGATGGCAGGTAAAGGATAAGTGTAGGAGATTGGATGTTATGGTGGGTACTTTAAATGTTGGTACTATGACTGGTAAAGGGAGAGAGTTAGCTGACATGGTGGAGCATAGAAAGGTGGATATGTTGTGTGTTCAGGAGACCAGGAGGAAAGTCAGTAAGGCCAGGAACATGGCATAGGTGTAATCCTGAAGTACGAGTACATTGAGAGTGTGGTGGAGGTGAGGAGAGTTTCTGATAGGGTGATAAAGGTAAGGCTGCAAGTTGAGGGTGTGATGATAAATATCATCAGTGCTTATGCTCTACAAGTAGGTTGTGAGATGGAGTGGTAAAGAGTGTAGCTAGGCATGAAAGATTGGTTAGAGGAGCGGGCGTGAATGGTCATGTTGGTGAAAGGAACAGAGGTGATGAGGATGTGATGAGTAGGTATGGCTTTAAAGAGAGGAATGTGGAAGGGCAGATGGTGGTAGAATCTACCAGGTAGATTTTGCTAAAAGGATGGAGATGGCAGTAGGGAACACATATTTTAAGAAGAAGGAAGAGCATAGGGAAACATATAAGAGTGGAAGAAATTGCACACAGGTGGACTAAATTTTGTGCAGGAGATGTAAGCTAAAAGAGATTGGGGACTGTAAGATGGTGGCAGGGGATAGTGTAGCTAAACAGTATTGGATAGTTGTCTGTAGGATGGCTTTGGAGGTTAGGAAGAAGAGGAAGAGAGAGAGGACAGAAATGAGAATAAGATGGTGGATCGTACTTGGTGTGACATTGGAAAGGGAAACAAAGACAAAGAGACGTGGTGGTGGAATGAGGAAGTGCAGGAATGTATAAGGAGAAAGAGGTTGGCAAAACAGAATTTGGATCAGCAGAGAGATGAAAAAAGTAGGCAGGAATATAAGGAGATGAGGTAGCAGGTAAAGAGGGAGGTGGCAAAAGCTAAGGAAGAGGCGTATAAAGGAGTTGCCTGAGAAGTTGGACACTAAGGAAAGAGAAAAGGATTGGTTTTGGCCCGGCAGAGAGACAGAGATGGAAAGGATTGTAACGAGCTCGCTGTAGGCAAGGACGAATCCATGATGCAGTAGATTTAACAGGCTTTTATTTGGGTAAGGGAA
>JAOTRA010084845.1:0-12504 GCA_026260255.1 Pseudolaguvia tuberculata | reverse complement strand
TGTGTGTGTGTGTGTGTGTGTGTGTGTGTGTGTGTGTGTGTGTGTGTGTGTGTGTGTGTGTGTGTGTGTTTTGTATTAAACCATATATAGGTGGGATTTTGGCCTGCTGTTTTGTATAAATGTGCTCTTTCTCCAGAATCACTATCATTACACATAGGCTGGACTTTAATACTACACACACACACACACGCACACACACACGCACACATATATAAATTCTTGACAGATTGCTGTATCAGAATTAAAAATATACAATTATTAACAAAACTGTTGAAAAACATTGGCTCAAATATGTATTGCTGCATTTAAATACACTGAATTTTATTTTATTCAAAAACCCCAACAATTTCTTTAAACAGTGTTAATAAACTTATGTTATTAAACTAATCGACAGCATTCCATACAGTGGAGTAAATCTCCCTCATTCATACATTCATTCATTACCATACCTGCTTATTCTCTAATTTTAGGTCACCGGTTTCCGTTGGAGCCTATCCCGGCACACATGGGGCGAGAATAGTCGCAGGGCACATACATTAACCAACAACCACTCACACACGCACACACACACACACACACACACACACACACACACACACACACACACACACACACACACACACATGAATTGCCATTCATTCATTCATTCATTCATCCATTCATTCATCTTCTTACCCAGTTATTCCCTGCTGTGCCTATCCCAGCACACATAGGGCGAGATGCGGGGGTACACCCTGCACGGGTCGCCAGTCCATCTCAGGGCCACACATAGACAAACAACCATTCACACACACATTCACTCCTATGGACAATTTGCAATCACCCATCCACCTCATCTACATGTTTTTGGACTGTGGGGGGAAATTGAGTACCCAGAGGAAACCCATGTAAGTGCAGGGAGAACATGCAAACTCCGCACAGAAAGATTCCTGGAAATCGAACTCAGGACTTTCTTGTTGTGAGGCGACTGTGCTATCCACAACGCCACCGCGCCGCCCTCTGCCTCTATCAATCAAATGAAAAGAGTTCAACAAAAAGTGTTTCATTTTCTACAAAAATCAATACATAAATAAACCTTTGGTCTCTGTTGCATCAAGTAAATAATTGTGACATGTCACCTCTTTAACGATGTGGTGGTTAAGTATTAGGTAAGTGTGTTTATTTTTCTGATCTCACAGGTGGCTGGTATCACATTGACACGTTCCACATGTTAAAAAGGTCAACGTGATAAAGCTGATGCGTCACTTTATGTTTTTTATAAACAAGTTCCTCCTTTAAGACAAGGCCGAACCAGCCGTTTATACCGCTTGTACTTTATTATGTTTCTTACCATTCAGGACGAAACGACTCGTACCACAACTTCCCCCACCACCGGAGCGGGAAATCCAACCCCCCTGTGGCCGTCCTCTTGCCTCCGAGACCTATTTTTGTATGCTGTTTTTAAAAGTGAGATTAAGAAAAAAACAAAACACATCCCTGTGGTTTAGCAGGAGGAAGGAGTAGGACGAGGAGGAGATTTCGGTCAGCAGTGTCATGGTCAAAGTTTACACTTGTCACCGGTGACTCAGAAGGTGACGGACCCTTCTAGACTCAGCAGCTTGATTAGAAAGTGTTGATTTGTCAGTAATCGAAGGTGAAAGGGAAGTGACCCAAACATTTTTTGCAGTTTAGATAAACCGCATTTTATCTCTTTTCAATCCAACTGAGTAGTACAGGGTTTAGAGCCTCACTGAGGGGCCCACAGTGGCTGCTTGTTTGTCCTGGGAAATGAAGCCGCAAACCTTAATAATCTTCTGATCGGCAGTCCAACACTACACTACAAGCTTCCCCACAATGCTGCCTCTCCTGGGCCCTAAGCAAGGGCCCTTGAATCTCAAATGCTTGGGTGAACAAAAAATGGCACTTTGGATAACAACATCTGTCAAAAATGTAAAAGTTGATGAAAAATCAGTATGTTTATGCTACTGTTTGGATCCATCAGCCTAAGGGAAAAACCAATATCATTCATTGAGTCTAAATTGGCCATAGATGCCCAGCCATTAGGGAGTAGCCTTAATGCTGGTCCCAAGTCCGGAGAAATGGGAGGGTTGCGTTAGGAAGGGTATCCAGCGTAAAACCCCGCCAAGTCGAATGTGCGGATCGTGGATCCGCTGTGGCAACCCCCGAACGGGAGCAGCCGAAGAACAAAAAAGATTCATTCATTCATTCATTCATTCATTCGTTCATTCATTCATTCATTCATTCATTTATCTTCTTACCCGCTTATTCCCTAATTAGGGGCCACAGGGGTCTGCTGGAGCCCATCCCAGCGCAGGTAGGGTGAGAGGCACAACACACAACAAACAACCACTCACACACACACACATTCACTCCTATGGGAAATTTAGACTCACCCATCAACCTAATGTACATGTTTTTGGACTGTGTGAGGAAACCAGAAGCCCTGGAATAAACCCATGCAAGCGCAGGGAGAACATGCAAACTCCACATAGAAAGATTCCCGACCCAGGAATCAAACTCGGGACCTTCTTGCTATCTGTGCTAACCAGTACTCCACCGAGCCACCAACATCAAGATCAGAATTATACAAATGACAATGTCTCTGTGCACAAATCCCCGCATCTTCATGAAGACATGACTGTTGCTGAAAAAGCTCTTGTAAGTCTTGACAAACCCTTTAAACTGAACACCTTTCAGATGAACTATCAAAATCGAGTGGAAAAGCGTATAAATAACAATGACATGCACGTCGTAAAAATGTCCGCGTGGACATGCTGGACCAGTAGGTGGTGATAGCACATCACTAGTAATCGGTCATGTGACAAAAACCAACCAGTCAGCTAGCTCACATTTTCTACCTCACTAAAACCTCAGCATTGCCCTAAATGAACCCTCCTGTAACCACATCCAAGAATCCCTTAAGGAGCTATTATTGGTCATTTCTGAAAAATGAATAGAAATTAAATGAACAACTGATTAACGGATTCTTTGAATACTGCCCACTCTGGCAACCGGAGTTAATCTCTTTGATTCATTCTCTGAGATCCACATGATTTTCTGATCCCAGGACCTTGGATTCCATCTGATTTCTTATTAATCAGAGAGAAACAAAAAAATGATTATTCCGATGGATAAAAGATTCCTCAGTACAGCTTAGTGTGGAGAATTATTTATCCTTCCGGTTTCCTCCCACAGTCCAGAAACATGCAGATGAGGTGGATTGGTGATTGGGAATTGTCCATAGGAGTGAATGTGTGTGTGAATGATTGTTTGTCTATGTGTTGCCCTGAGATGGACTGGCGACTGGGGGTGTACCCCCACCTCTCGCCCTATGTGTGCTGGGATAGGCGCAGCAGACCCCCGTGACCCCGGATTCAGGAATAAGCGGGTAAGAAGATGAATGAATGAATTTCCCAAATGGAAAATAAACAATCGATGACAGTGCCATAAAAATGTTTTTCTAGCTCTTGACCTTGTTCACATTTTGTCACCTTACAAATACAAACTAAAATGTATTTTCTTGAGATTTTATGTAATAAATGAACACAAAATAGGTCATAATTGTGAAGTGGAATGAAAATGATATATAATGGTGTGTATCTGTACATCTTCCACATCCCCCCCCCCCCCCGACCCCTCTCTCCTCTCATACTCCGAAATCAAACCCAGTGCAATTAATTGCTTTCAGAAGTCGCTTAATTAGTTAATAGAGTTCACCTGTGTGTAATTTAGTCTCAGTAGAAACACAGTCGGAAAGACTGCAGTGGTTTATTAGAGACATTAGTGAACAAACAGGACCACAAGTGTATCATAAAGACCAAGGAACTCACCAGACAGGTCAGTGATAAAGATGAAGAAAACAGGGTTAGGTTAAGAAAAATATTTAGGGGACACAGCAATCAAAAGAACTTTTTGCCCTAAACTGTGTTATGTGTGGTAGACAAGTAACTCTGCTAATCAAAACAATCCCCACTGTGAAACATGGTGGTGGAGGTATAATGTGTTGGGGATGCTTTTCTTCAGCAGGGACAGGGAATCTGAACTGAATGAAAATATGACACAAGCATAGGGAATCACATGACAAGAAGACATGAGGGACAATGATGAAGGAAAAGAACATAGATTATAAAACACAAACACAATACAAATACTGCAATTCTTTGACAACAGGGATACAACCCCTGATCCCTGGAGGTGGTGGGTATTCGGGGCACTTATCCTGGTCTGGGTCTCAACACCCAGAGATGTGAGAGTGTGCTGGACCAAACTGTAAGCAGGTCTCGTCGACAGAGAGATCTTGGCGGTCGGTCCCACACCCTCTTGAATGTGGTGAGTGCAGTCAGGAGAGGTGAGTATCTTTAAGGAGAAGGGCTCTAATCTCCACAGACTGAAAAGGCTTAATGAGTCCACCTGTAAAACCACAGAGATCAGAAAATAGCCTTTTAGCATTTGGGGAAGATCGGTGAATAGTGTCATGGTACCCACAGTGGCAGCCACATACACCTTAATGGTGACGGTGGAAAGGTGCTGTCAATCGCTGCCACCTCTCAGAGAAGATCCCTCCTCAGGAGAATCAGCCAGAGGGCATCACCACCAACAGACCTAGCTTGGATAACCAGCTCTTGTTGGTCCCTCTTCATCTTCCCTGACCTTGCATAGATCCTGTTCAATGAGGCTCACTAGGGAATGTGTACATTTGGATCTCCTTGGACCAGCTGTGTGCTAGTGCATTTGTGCCAAATGGGGCCTCGGTCAGGGAATACCACAACTGACAGATTCTGGTCGATTCTGTTGAGGAAAACAGTTCCACATGTGCCTAACCAAACTAACACCAAATCAGCTGGATAGTCTGCAGGTGGACCTCTGTCATGAAAGTGCACAGTTGAGGTCTCCAGGATATGAGTGGCAGATTTCAGATGTCTATGTTGTCTCCACAGCAGGAAAACTGTAACATGAGTCAGGAACATACCTCCACTGTGATAATTGATGTACTCAGTCACATTGTTGTGATGTGTTTTGCCCCTGAGCCGAAAGTTTGAGGCAATTGATTAAATGATCTCACACATTTCAGCACCATCTCTCATCATGACTGTGTCCAGCTGAAAATGGAGAGTTTACACCTTTATGCAGCTTTTTCAATGCCTGATCATGGTAAACCTGCAGAATGACTAATTCATGTACAGGTGCTGGGAATAGAATTAAAATATCTGCAAAAAATATATTTAAGAAGAGAAACTTGTATAATATAATACATTCATTCCACACAGACTGATATATTTCAAGTGTTTATTTCTTAATTTTGATGATTATAACAGACAACTGTGCCGGGGATCTTTCTGTGCTGAGTTTGCATGTTTTCTCCGCGCTTGTGTGGGTGTACTCCAGTTTCCTCCCACAGTCCAAAAAAATGCAAATTAGGTTGATTTAGTGATTTTAAATTGCCCATAGGAGTGAATGGTTGTTTGTCTATGTGTGGCCCTGTCATGGACTGGCTGATCCCTGCATCTCTACCTAGTTAGCTGGGATAGGCACCAGCAGACCATCGTGATCCCGAAATAAGGAAAAAGCAGGTAAGAAGCTGTATGAATGAATGAATAATCAAGCTAATGTGCTAATGGGGACAAAGCAATATCCTGAGGTTCAGCGTAAAAGGTAAAAGGTAGCATTATAAGTGTGATCAAGAACCACTAGCTAGTACAGTCAGAGCCTATAACAGTCAGAGGGTTAAAGAAGGAAACAATCTGCACTGCTGCTGAGTGATCAACTGACAACCTGCGGTTACACACTGTTTATGCACACACACACACACACACACACACACACACACACACACACTCACAGGGACAAAGCACATCTGAACATTCTGACAAACACGCACAATGTTCATCAATAGTACACTGACGTCCTGTTACCGTGTGGGTGTGTTTGTGATGGCTTCTGTCATTTATTTTACTTTCTGAATGTCTTTAACTTTATAAATACATACATCAGATATACTTGCAGAAAGAGAGACAGAACAAAAAACTCTAAAGCACATTGACCCCAGTGCTAACAGAGTGAGGGACAGGGATAGGAACCAGAAACGGGGCGGAAAAGAAAAGTGAGAACCGAGACAGGGACAAGAACCAAGACAGAGGAGAGGGAGACGGAGTGAGGGGGAGGGGCGAGGACCGAGCAAGGGAATAGAACCAAGAACCAAGACAGAGTGAGGGAGCTGAGACGGAGCAGGAGCAGGGGACGAGAAAGGGTGAGGGAGTTGGAAAGAGACAGGGAAATAAACAAGGATCGAGACTGGGGAAACAACAAAAAGGAATGAGGGCCGAGAAAGAGAAGTAGAGGGGCGAGAACAGAGACAGGGGGACAAAAACGAGAATGAGGAGCAAGGCAAAGGAATAGACTAGCCGAGGGACGAGGACGAAAGCAAGACAGAAAATAAAGTCAAACCCAACCAATACCCAGCAAAATCCAAAGACAGAGAAAAAGGAAAATAGGAATCATAGATCCCAACATAACTGCAGATAATATAGGAAAAGGGTCGAACAATACTGGTGTAAAAGAGAAAAACTTAAAACAACCAAACCTATTGGACAAATGAGTAAAACTATACATACAGATGGAAACTTAAAAGAAGGAGATAGGGTTGAAGGTAGGATTGAGAAGGGAGGACAAGGAGAGGACAGAACAGATCAAAACCAGCCTGTCTGAAACTAAACTGAACATTTGCGTAAGAAAATGATCATAAGAGGGAACAGATAACACGCGAGGAAAGGAACTAACAGAAATAGGGTCTGGGTCTATGGACAATCCATAGTTAATGAGTTCAGAAACAAGGCCCCCAGGCCTCCACAGGAGCAGAAACAAGGCCCCCAGGCCTCCACAGGAGCAGGACAAGTCTCCCAGGCCTCCACAGGAGCAGGATGAGGCCCCCATGCCTCCACAGGAGCTAGTTGATGTACCTTGACCAGCCCGGGACCTGGCAGGCCCTCCTCGACCACCACGGGACCTGGCAGGCTCTCCTTGACCACCACAGAACCCAGCAGGCCCTCCTCAACCACCATGGGACCAAGCAGGCGCTCCTCAACCACCACAGGGATAGGAAGGGTCTCCCCGACCACCACAGGGAAAGGAAGGGTCTCCCAACCACCACGGGGACAGTGTGGCACTCCTCGGTCGACAGTGGTCCTGCCAGACACATCTCAGGAGTGGAAAGGAAAGCAGATGCCTCCTCCAGGATGAGGAAGTCAAACATGGAGAGGAGCTTGGTGAAAAGGTACTTAATTTCCTCCTTAAAATGCTGATCCATGTCCCAGGAGAACAACGCCCATTCTAGTGCCCTCCTCATTAGACACAAAAATACCAATCTGCTGGCTGGACTCGAAAAACGACACACACTCCCGGGTAAAATCAGCGCACTTACTAAAAGCGCCGTCATACTTCTGCGGGAAAGCCATGGGGGGAGATGCTGTCGGTAATCAGCGAGCCTGGTGTGATTATTCTATCATGATGGGACTTGAAAACAGAGTGCACCCAAACGCAGGATTGGCGGTTTTAACAAAAATGTCCGTAATAAGAAAAATGAAAAACAAAACACAAGATCAGAAAATCTAGAACGAGCGAGATCACACGAGACATGAAGCCCCAAAACACACTGACCCCCAGAGCTACCCGTACAAAACCCCAAAACACACTGACTCCCAGAGCTAGCAGTACAAAACCCCAATACACACTGACCCCCCCAGAGCTACCAGTACAAAACCCTAAAACACACTGACCCCCAGAGCTACCAGAACAAATCCTTAAAACACACTGACCCCCAGAGCTACCAGTAAGAATGCCTAAAACACACTGACCCCCAGAACTACCAGTACAAAACCGTCAAACACACTGACCCCCAGAGCTACCAGTACAAAACCCTAAAACATAATTGACTACATCAAGACATCATGACTCCCTATATACTGGTACACCAAACCTGTGAAGACAGAGCTGGACTTAACATAAAGACAGGAATAAACAATGAACGCTTAGTAAGTCGCATAAAGACCAACATTTCGTAACCTGGTAGCATAAACGGCTAGTCTAAAAATAGTCTAAACAAAAAAGTCATGGTGCCCTCTGGTGGCGGGAAGAGGGATTTTCACCTCAAATGCACAAAGACGTGTAAATTGTGCATATTCTTCTGCACTTGTATGTGTGTGTGTGTGTGTGTGTGTGTGTGTGTGTGAGTGCATGCAAGCGTGCGTGCGTGTGTCAATTTCAAAGAAGGAAAACAATCTGTGTGGATGTTTTAGCTACGTGTGTGGACCTGTCCCCCTGTCCTTCGCCCTATTTTTTTCAGCTAGGCTCCAGAAGATGACCCCATGACCCATAAATTAGGGAATAATCATGCAAGAATATGAATGATTGAATGAATGAATATTCTGTCTTGAGATTTCTCACTTTGACTCTATCATATTTCTTTTTCTTACTGTGTGTGTGATGTGATGACGAGATGTTGATGGTTCACCTTGAATAGCAGGAGAATGATGAATTATGCAGTGAAACGTGTGGTGAATTAGGTTGCAGTGTGAAATCATCATCGCCTCTTAATCGCTGTGGAAAACTCAGTGAATTCATTTCCCTCTGTACATGACTCTCAGTGACCTCCCCACCCCCCACACATACACATACACTACAGCCAGAGCCAGAGTAGTACCCCTAACATGGGTCACTTTGAAGTTTCTGCTCTCCTGCATTAGACGATCGGCATATCAGGTATGACTCATTTTCTCTATTTTCTGAGTCACATCTCGATCCGGCACCTTTTCACGTGCAAAGCAGATGGAGTCTATTGACATGCTAATGAGACACACACACACAGCCAGTTCACACACTATTCCCTAGCTACTCCTCGTCTTTTCTCACTCCCGCTTCAGGTGATTAGACCTAAGTTGTGTGCATCTCTTAAGGCAGGATGTGCCTTCTGCTACAACACATACATACACACACACACACACGTGTGTGATGACAAGCATCTAAACAACATGTCAAACACATGTCAAATTCCGGTGCGATTAATACACATGTCTGGATTTGTGGCTGGAGAAACTTCCATTTGACAAATACACCCAAGCGTGTGTGTGTGTGTGTGTTATAGGAAGCTAAAACAAGCGATTTACTATTGTTACTTTGGTTTTCGCAAGTCTGATCTATTCTTTGATAAGAAACTGTTCCCAGCCACTCGGAATCCAGAATCATCATGTGAAACGGTTCTATGATGAGGTTCACCTGTTATGGTTCTGAGCCTTTACACACATACATACAAACACACAAAAAACACACCGATCTTGACTTTATGAGACTCAATTCTCTTCACCCCTTTCCTGCCTCCCTGAGGGCCTCAGGATCGATGGCGGAATGATGGACCTCCAGCATCTCCTGCATCCATCCAGTGGCGCATGTTAATGTTATGAATTATTGAGAGAAACAGTTAGTATTGATTGGCTGCTGCAGATGAGAGAGCGCAGGAGCAAGAGAGAGCGAAGGGATATGAAAGAGAGAGAGGGAGGGGGGTGATGACCAGACAGGTCAAAAGGACAAATCAGAATTCTCTAGCAGTGTTCACAGATCCACAGCGACACCTGACTTCTCAAAGGACACCGTGATGTTTTTTTTTTACTCAAATCTGTAGCGACATCTAAGATCTTGGAATGTGAAATATGTTTTGACGAAGAACTCTGATCTCGAGTTTCCTCCAGTGCCGATTCTGAAGCAGGAAGGTCGTCAGTTAAGGCTGGCACTGGTTCCAAATCGTTCCAAAAGGAATTAGAACCCACTACCCCACCAACATCTCTGATTTTCTCTCTGCCTTTAAATTCCTGAATTATTTATAAGTTTTACTTTTCATATAATTTTTTTTACCTTATTCTCTGCTCTGTTGTTGGCCATTCATCAACTTTCTACTGTTGTTTTTTTGGACTACTTCCTAGTTATTGTTGTATTGTGCTGCCTGTCCTGATAAGGAGTGTGTGGATTTTTTTCTGTCCATCACTTCTGCCCATCCAGACTTTTGTGGGATTTTTTTAAATTGTCTTTTAAAAAATGTAATATTCATTTATCTTTTTACCCTAATTCGGGGTCACAGGGGTCTGCTGGTGCATATCCGAGTGCACTCTGGACAGGTTGCTGGTCCATCTTAGGGCAACACATAGACAAACAACCATTCACACACACATTCACTCCTATTTACAATCACCAATCCACCTCATATAAATTGTTTTTGGACTGTGGCAGGAAACCGGAGTACCCAGAGGAAACCCACGCAAACATGACAAAAACATGCAAACTTCACACAGAAAGATCCCCGGCCCGGGATTCAAACCAATCAACCTTCTTGTTGTGATTCAACCATGCTAACCACAATGCCAAAAAAATAAAATAATTAAAAACATTTTTATATATTTCATAAAAATAAAAACTAGTCAAATTTGAGTCACACACAACAGAAAGGTTAGGCAGGATAATAACGCACAACATTTTCACATACCATAATTTTGACATAAATATTCATTAAAATACACATTGTTCACCAACAGTGATGTCATGATACACCTTTTAATACCACCACTATCACGTTGTATACAGTTTGTATATTTTTAAGGATAAAAAACATTTTTGGAAAGCCGGTCCACATCATCCATTAAAAGGCCGTAAGTCTGTGTTACCGGTTGTCAACACTGGTTTGGAATTGGTACAAGGTTTAGTAGAAAAATACATCTTGTAAAAAAGATTTCTCTTCCTCTGTTGTCATTGTGTGAGTATAAATAATATCTGAACTGTATAATTGTGTGCAAATCGCTAGTCGAACTTGTTTGTAACAATTTTACTTTGAACAACCAATCAGAAAAGAGCTGATATTATTGTTAGGCAAATCTGAAATCTGATTGGTTAAAGAAACAGTCCCATTGCTAAAATAGTTATATTATATATATATATATGTATAGTTAATAAGTTGCCTTGTTCAGCACTACTGATTCTGAAGACACATTCACATACTGGAAGCAGTGCAGCAAGAGAAACACTTCAAAATGAAGAGAATAAATGAAACGGATATAATTTAATGGAACAAATATTCGAATTTAGGTTACAAATGTAGGTCAACTTCCGATAGTGTTTAGACAGCAGAGCAACATTGTGTCCTCAAGGTGTTCTTCTTTTCTCCAACATTTTACAAGCCTGTAGGTGACCTTAAAGTCCGGTTTGTGTGTGTTGTGGGGGGGGGGTTCTCTTTTTCTGTGTTTTGTCTGACTTGTGTTTGTAAGCATGTCAAAGGCTAAAAGAGACATTTGTTCCAGCAGGAATAGTAAAGAAGCAGAAGCAGAAACTGTTGTTTGTAGTAATCTTTCCCGTGAGTCCCCTGAGAACCTGCTAAGACTTGCCTCCATGCATCATTGTAAGAACACTTTCTCAAATACACACACACGCACACACACACATGAATGTATGATGTAACAGATGAAGGAAACCCCCACATATAGGACTTTCACTGACAAAGATTTCTTCTCAGCCTTTTCGGTTGTGACGCAAGTTTGATGGTTAGTGTCATCCTGTCAAATCCAAACAGAAGAAGACTTTTCTTCCAGGAAATCTGGTGCTGCACTAATTCATAGCAAGGAACGCAGTACAAAACCACACTATGGGCTGTGTAGCATGTCCAAACCTCATGGCCTTGTCACAACTTTTTTGAGATGTGTTGATGCTATGAAATGAAAAAAAGCTTATTTTTCCCTTTAAATGATCCATTTTCTCAGTTAACACATTTGATATGTTATCTATGTTTTATTCTGAATAAAATATTGTAATTTGAAACTTCCACATCATTGCACTCTGTTTTTTACTCACAGTTTTTACAGTGTACCAACTTTTTTGGAATTGGGTTTGTAAATGGAATATATAAATATAACCCACAGATTCCAGCAGACTCTAGTTGTTAATTTAATGTAGAAAATGAGAAGCTGAAGTCCATCCTGACCAGATTGGAGCGTAACAAACAGCCAGTGTGGCGTATAAGTAAAACGCCATTGATCGCCGTGGTAATGGCTTTTGAAATGAAGCCAGGATGCTGAGCTAAATGAAGTCCAGCCATGATGGACATGAAAATAATCATTAAAAGCTTGTCTGACAGTCTGGAGACACAGAGACAATATACTTTGTTAATTCGCTGTGTGACCGGAGCGTTAGCCAATCAGAGCAGCCTGGGAGATGGTTACACATCATTATTCATAAATGAACCAGAAAATTAGTTTAAGGGAGAGGGTACGAATGGTCATATTCAGTTGGGTTTTCAGGTTCTTATGTAAGGATTGTAGATGAGACGTTCCAATAGAGGGTGTGAGGTTATGTATCCAGTGTGAGGTTTACTGTTAAAATGACAATAGATTAAATATCTGTGATGTTTGAGTGAATGTGATTGTATTTAGTAAGTTGGAAGGTTTATAAATGAGATACAGGTGATTATTATATATA
>JAOTRA010084825.1:0-12504 GCA_026260255.1 Pseudolaguvia tuberculata | reverse complement strand
AGTCATAGTACCAACATTTAAAGAACCCACCCGAACCTCCACTCTCCTCCACTTCTCCTTCGCCTGCCGTCTCTGTAAGATACCCAATTTCCACTGGTATCTTGTCGGCTAACGGTACCTGTGGCGGTCGTTGTTAACCCGGGCCGTGACCGATCCGGTATTTACAGTATTCAGCAGATGGTTTTATCCAGATCGTCTTACATTTTAGGGCTTTGCTCTGTGCTAACCCTATGAAATGAAATGATATGAAATCAATTTGGTTGGTTCTGGGTCGTATCTGGTTCTGGGTGTTCTTCATGGATTCATCTATTATTAAATGTTAGAAGAGAAGTGGTGGAAGGTGTGAGTGTAGTGATCCCGACAGCCTGTAGTGTTTATAAAACAGATGAATGATAAAAGCAGAGAAAACGCAGATCACTGAAAAAATGAATCTGTAATAAAGAAATTACTACTTAAAAGCTGTTAAAAGGTGACCTGCTAATGGACAAGGTCTCTTTTATCCTCATTACTGATCCTTTTGGCTTTCCATAACTAAACCCCAGCTTCCGCCCACTGAGCGAGGAACCGCTTTAAACACCATTAAATGGCTCCGGAAATGTTCTACACTAAATTGTTGTTATAACAGTAGCTTTATTTATACATATAAACCCTCAGTGCCATTTCCGGAAACCTATTTATTTATTTATAATCCTGTTTTTAACCCCAAATTAACTCACTACACTAAAATCACAACATTACTTTATAACAATAACAAAAGCAGTTGTAGTTGCCTTGGCAACAAACCACACCCACTGAGACAAAACTAGATTTCATTAATACATTAATTCTTTATAAAGTCCTTTATTATTAAACGAATCTATATTTAATAACAGAACAGGATTAAATCAGTTTCCTAATGTACAGGCTGTAAATGATTAACATCCATAATCCTGAATCAACATATTCAATCAACCAATCATAACCCTCTGATGTCATCAGTGTGCGCCAACCAAACCCTTCAAGAGAGCCAAAATGGCATTTTATGTACCTCAATTTTGTATTTATTCAATAAAATAAAATGTGACACATACTGTACTGAACTATTGCTTAGGTGTGTGTGTGTGTGCTTTACTTAATGTGTGTGAAAATTTCCTACACTTTCCTGATCAAAGAAAATGTGTGATAAAATAATTTACAGATGTATATAAATAAGCAACATAAGAAAATCATATAATATCTTTAAAAAATTATGGATAGAAAAAAAGGTTTTTTTTAGTTTAGGGTCACGGGGGTCTGCTGCTGTATATCCCAGCACACAAGACAAAGGGCGAAAGGCAGGAGTACCCTGAATCAATTACTAATCAGTCTTAAAGTACATGTTTCTGGAAAGTGGGATGAAACCAAAGTACCCGGAGAAAACCCAAGCAAGCGCAGGGAGAAGATGCAAACTCCACACAGAGGTTATTAGCATCTTGCAGTGAAGCGACTGTACTAAAGTTACATTTACAGAATTTGGCAGATGCCCTTATCCAGAGCAACTAACAAATGAGCAATTATGGGTTACGGGACTTGTTCAAGGTTCCACAGTGGTTGCTTGAAGGTGCTGGGAATCGAACCCCGGTCTTTCATGTATTCGTCCAACACTTCCCATATTCCCATAAATTCAATAAGGTTCATTTTAATACTTTCATTTCATTTAGCCCTATTTCATTGTGATTTAAGGTGAATCCAGAAATCGTCAGTATCAGTAAATTATTCCAGAATCCCCTCCCCAATTCTTTTTACTTACTGAATGCTGATGATATCAGATGGTTATGATTGGTTGATTGAAATGTTGAACTTCTACCAGGCAAAATCACATCCACCCGCACATGGATCCAGGAAATTTGAACCAATGACTCTTGCTGTGACGTTTTGCTCTTGAACTGGTTCTTTTTACTGGTGGACTTTTATTTAGTAACACCAAATCGGACTAACAGCCTGTGTGTCAGACTACCTGAAAATCCTTGCGTAAGGTCAACAGTTAAACAAGAACATTTAATAATGACGTTTTTGACAGCGACTTGATTTTACCCTCAAACCTTTTAACAGAATTGTAGCTTTGCAGGTTGGTGGTCTATTTATGCGCCATTCTGGAACTGCATTACAGAGCTGCCATAAAGCTGTTGGTTATCTTTAACAGAGCTGTTATAGATTTATTACAGATCAGTTATAGCTCTATTACAGAGCTGTTAGTTATTACAGAACTGTTATAGCTCTATTACAGAGCTGTTAGTTATTACAGAACTGTTATATCTCTATTACAGAGCTGTTAGTTATTACAGAACTGTTATATCTCTATTACAGAGCTGTTATAGATCTATTAGTTATTACAGAGCTGTTATAGCTCTATTACAGAGCTGTTAGTTATTACAGAACTGTTATATCTCTATTACAGAGCTGTTATAGATCTATTACAGAGCTGTTAGTTATTACAGAACTGTTATAGCTCTACAGAACTATTACAAAACTGTTACAGCATTATTGCAGAGCTGTTATAGATCTATTAAAGTTATTACATATCTATTGCAGAGCTGTTTTAGATCTATTACAGAGTTATTATATATCTATTGCAGAGCTGTTATAGCGCCAATACAGAGCTGTTAAAAACATTTTATAGTTATTACAGGAGGCGTCATATAGCTAAGATTAAGCAGTCATAACATTTTAAACATTAAAGGTGTAATAGAACAGAGGTGCCTAAAATCTATAAATTTTCCGTTGCCTGAGCCACAGTACAGGGCTGTAACACTGTGGACATTCAATGAAACAGATTTAGCATTAGTTTTACTCAGTAATGTTGGAGATGATTCAGTCATTCCTGTTTCTATATCCAAAGAATGAGAGAGAGAGAGAGAGAGAGAGAGAGAGAGAGTTTTAAGCCTTACACACAAACCCCAGACAATTCTTTAACTTTTTGATTTGTTTTATTATGTGGGATATTAAACCAAATCAAACAATTCCAGTGTTCAGCAAATACGACATTACAAACCAACTGAAGCCAAAACTTTTAGACACCACAATCAGGTTTCAGTTTCTAACATCATTCAGAAAATAACAGAAATAATATTATTAACCTGTAAGTATTTAATTACACAGATTAATCAACAATCCAAACAAATTAATTCATCATTAATGAACCCAGATAAAAACTACCAGTACAGCCCGTAGGACCAGTGTGACTGGTCTTAAAAACTGTGTGAATGTCCATCAGCAGGTAATTCAATAAGGCAATAAAATGAAAGCTGAATGAAAAGTCAGACCTTCCTGTTGGGAGGGGGTGATGTGGTGGTGTATGGGGGAGGGGGGGGGGGGTTCATACTTCGGACATAATGATGAATTAAATGGACATTTTCAGGCTATAAAAAAATCACTGATGTTCATATCTCAGATTTCCATTAGTCTACCTTTACAGTTACAGTTTGGCGTTTGGTAGACGTTCTTATCCAGAGTGACTTACATTTGGTCTCTTTTTTACAACTGAGCAATTGTGGGTTAAGGGCCTTGCTCAAGGGCCCACAGTGGTTACTTGGTGGAGGTGGGAATCGAACCCCAGTCTTTCTAGTACTAGTCCACCACTTGGCTACCACTTCCCACATTACTTTTAGGGAATTTAGCAGATGCCCAGAATGACCAACACCAATAATTCAAGGATTAAGGACCTTGCTCAAGGGCCCAGAAAGGACAGAGGTATATAAACCCCCTCATTTAAACCCCCTCATTTAAACCCCCCCACTACGATGCCCTTATTCAACCACTCACGCAAAATAAGTGCAAAATGCTGCAGTGAAATCTATCTCCACCTTCTAATTTTACCACTAAAGCTTTAGGCTATTAAAGATATCAATAACTTAAGATTAATTTTAAACTAGAATTACTTCTATCCCTCAAATATGGATAAAAAGAAGATTTTTTTTCCTCCAAACACTAAAATTGCACATTGTATATCACACACTGTAATCCGAGAGAAGGGTAAATACAGTGTGTGTGTGTGTGTGACAGAGACAGGGTTTTTAATATGGAGGTTTATACACTGTTCCGTTTATGTACAATTCGTGTCAGTAACAATACGAAACTGGTGGCTGTAAAATTCTATTACAGGCTCATCTGTCTGCTAAATAAAAGTTTTTTACACAAATCTCACTGATAGGAAAAGAGGATGAGTTTTATTTATAGAAGTATGAATACAGACGAGACGAGTAGAACTGGTGGCGAGAAACAGGAAGCGAAAATAAGACTTTTCTCTTCGATAACTTGGACCTGATGATATTTTTTCCCGTTTGTGCACCACCAGCAAAAGAACTCGATTTAACACAACACTTTATGCCAGACAGACGAATAAAAATGGCACCAAAATCAATAGTCCCTGTTTGCTGTAACGTTATAAAGATGGATGTCCAACTAATGTAACAGTCCATCATGTCCAAAAGCTACAAAGACAGTAATTATTTAATCTCAAACCATCAATAATATTCAAATGGAACAGATAACAAAACTTCAACATAGAAACATAGCAAATAAGTTAATTCATCCACCTTCCCGTGAGATAATGGTAAAGGTGTTTCTTTTCCCAGAATGCACTCTGATTCTTCACATGGCGTCAAAATGAAAGCGATGAGCTTCTTGTCTTTTCTCGCGGTCGTCTGCTTTCTACAACACAACCCATAGAGACAAAGTTTAGAACATCAATCAATACACTAATAACTGTTTTTCTTAAGACTGAACTTAAAATTAATATGCTAAGACTCTTGTGTTGCTAACAAACAAGTTACGGCTTTAACTGATAGCTTAGCGTTAGCAGGAATACGATAGCAGGAAAAAAAAAAGATTTTTTTTTTAACAAATCTGCTTACAGAAAAAATTAATTTACAGTTAAAATGACCAAAAAGATCAAAATAGAATATCAACATTTAATACGTGAATTAATTAGAAAACAATGTGCTAAAGTCTAAAAAACGCAACATAATTATACAGCATTGCTCACAGAATTAGGCTGTATGCACAGTTCAATGTTATCAGACTGCAGCATTTTTTAATTCAAACTATTAGTTTTTATTTCAACCCGCAATGATTTCAGACCTTAAATTTTAAATATTTCCAATAATTAAAAAAAAATTATTTATGAAAAGATTGTTTATTTGTAATCACTATGTTTTTGAAAGTATTTTATTCATTCATTCATTCATCTATATTCTTACCCGCTTCTTCCCTAATTTGGGGTCATTGGGGTCCGCTGGAACCTATACCAGCACACATAGGGTGAGAGGCAGGGGTACACCCTGGACAGTTTGCCAGTCCATTGCAGGGCCGCACATAGACAAACAACCACACATGTATTCTCTCTTATGGCAATTTTGACTCATCAATCAATTTGATGTGCATGTTTTTGGATGGTGGGAGGAAACCGGAATACCCAGAAGAAAACCACGACTGTAAGGAGAAGATACAAATTCCGCACAGGAAGATCACCGATCGTGTTAACCACTATGCCACCACGCCACCCAAAATGTATTTATAAGTATTGTAATATTTCATCTCCAATATTTCTACACTGATAAAGAAGCCGATTTATAGCAGAAAATCAGTGTATAATTCCAACAGAAAGTGACAATGACATTGTTTTTTAAATATTTAATGCTGACAGCTAAATTTGTTTAAATAAAACAAGAGGTAATGTTGGCTGTGGTGGTGGTGGTGGAAGGGGGCGGGGAAAGACAGATTTAATTGAGTTTGTCACAAACGGGTGGTTGAGACAAAAACAAAACCGATGACAGATTTACAGAAACAAACATCACATAAAACAGTGGCTGGATACACGACAAACAGACAGACAGACAGACAGACAGACAGGCAGACAGGCAGACAGAGCACAGTAACAACAACAGCAACACAAAAACAGGACTGTATCAGACCGATTTATACACAATTAACAGGGCAGAACAATCAACTGAACAAAAATCAGTGCTATCCAAAAGCACACACTGCTCACATCTGTACATGTACACACATCTGTACGGGATGTAGTGGCTTAGTGGTTAATGTGTTGGAATGATACCAAAAAGACCACCCAGCACCACCAAGCCACCACTGCTGGACCCCTGAACAAGACCCTTAACCCCCAGCTGATGTTCTACATATTGCACATGTTGAATACTGTTACATTGTCATGATTCATTCTTGTTCGGGTCCTTAACTCAATTTATTGACATAAGTGCAGAGCAATGAAGAAGCAACTAACAGGAACAAAGGTAATCCAAACAGATAAATCCCAGTAGCAAATACAGAGTCAAAACACAGACAGGAGTTGGTACACGGTTTACAGATGCTGACAAATCCAAAACGCAAATCTCAAAGTTGAAAACACAGTGAGACAGGAAATTGCTTAGTAAAGTCGTTAGAAACAAACAATAATACGCTAAGCATGGTAGCGAACGGCTAACTTAAATATGGCTTAAACTGTGGTAATCAGGAAGAACTACATCTGTTACAGCACCCCCCTCTCTATGAACGCCTCCAGGTGTTGTTCTTGGATAGCCTCTGGGATGTGGAAAAGGGTGTTTAGGATGAGCCATGTGAATGTCATTGATTAGAAACGGGTTGAGGATATCAGCAGACTTTACCCAAGAATGTTCTTCGGGACCATACCCCTCCCAGTCCTACCAAATACTCCAGGATACCTAGCCTTCTGCGTGAATCAAGGACTTCTATAGCAAGGTAGAGAGGTCTCCCCTCCATTTCGATGGAACAAGGAGCAGCTTTTAAAAAAAAAGCAGAAGCTGGGGAAGCAGATACGTCAGCTGATTTACTTTATCTGCCACAGAATCTTGAAGGGCCAAACATATATGGGGCTGAGCTTTTGAGTTTCAAATGTAAGCCTCTGGTGGACAGCCATACCAGATCTCTGGGACGGTAGGTTGGATGAGGCAGTCGGCGGCGATTGCCGTGAAGACGTTGGTGCACTGCGCTGTGCTCAGTCCTCTAACGAGGGTACTGAGGCTGGTTCACCCGACCAGGGTAATAATGGAGGCTGGTACCCCAACACACACTCCCCAAGGAGTCAGGCCTGTGGAAGAGTGAATCAGGAAGTTCTACACGTATAATGCCCAGGGTAAGAATTCATTCCACTTATTCTGTTCCCAAACGCTGTGGTACCTTAGGTATCTCCCCAACTCCTGATTAGCAGCTCGACCTGCCCATTAGACATAGGATGATAACCAGAAGACAAACTGAAATTGATACATTTTCTTACAAAATTCTGCCCATACCTTGTCTGTAAACTGGGGTCGTCTGTCTGACAAGATGTCCTCAGGCAGACTGTAGAATCGGAAAACATAATGGAATAATTGCGCCGCTATGTCAAATGCAGAAGGCGACCCCTTAAGGGGTATCAGCCGGCATGATTGCGGATGATGCTCAAAAACTATTTAACACTGAATGAAGCCTTGACAACGATCCAGATCCCCATCAAACTTTTGCAGAAGTGAAATAGGTGATGCAATCAGCATCGCAACAGGACAAGAATAGGTATTACTGGAAAGAACTTGCAAAGCTTGGGCTTGCAGTTGTATAGGGACTGGATGTGGTAGAGATCGGCTGGACCCGTGGGTGGTGAAGTATTCTGTAATGATTCATTCTTGTTGAGGTCCATAATGCAGTAAAACTCAGTTTATTGATGGAAGTGCAGAGCAACACAGAAGCAGCAGGTGGCAGCTAACAGCTAACAGGAACACAGGTAATCCAAAGAGATAAATCCCAGTAGTAAAAACAGGCAGGAGTCATAGGTCATGTTGTAAGTCATATGTTACACACAATCTATATATACATATACAGTGTAATGATGTTTAAATTTTGAGGTAAAATATTAAAAACTATGCAGTTTTTAATAATTTTTATCTTTAAGCATTGCAAGGCACCGAATTCATTGTTTTCCACCACTTACGGGTTGTAGGTTAACCTGGGAACGTTTTGCCTATTAAGGATTCTGACTGATACTGATTCTTTTGGCCTGGTAAGTTAATGCCTCACAAATCTCTGACAGCTGATTTGTTTATACACTGAAATTGAAACTGAAATTGTCTATACATACAACTGTTTGGATTTTGTTTACAATCCACTCCAGTACCATGGATCCTTCTATTGATTTTGTGAACTGATTAGTTTTGTGTTACTGCAGGCTCTTCAGGTTATATGAGACTGAATAACAAACAATGGCAAAAATATTTGTGGATTAATCATTAATCGTCTCTACTGAGAAATAACAAATACAAACCTTTTCCCAAAGTCAGCGTATGTCAGAATCTGTGTGAAAACATTTTAAACATGAGCTGCATCAGTTCCTCAGCTTCAGTAAACTGCAGTTAGACTGTGCGGATTTTAGTAGGATTTTCAGATTATTACTTGGCAACGTGATGAGACGTTTGGATAAAAATGTTGTTTGACGATATTTGTGATGAGAGGAACATTAGTGTCATGTTTTAGTGAATTGTTTTATTAAAATGTTGCTTCTTGTTTGGATGTGCGGGTCAGTATGTGAAAGTCAAAATGTCAGTCAACTCGTTTAGAAAACACTCAGTGGCGCTTTAATGGGGATAAAGCTGTGTGTGTGTCTGCCATAAACAGCTATGGAAAAACAGCTCAAAGAGCTCTTTTAGACGCGCGCACGCACGCACGCACGCACGCACGCACGCACTCACACGCACACACACATAAAGAGAACAGAACTCATTACACAGACAATGGCGCACTTCACAGCAGCATAAAACCTCTGGGTGCGATCGCTGATAGAGCCTAAACCAGACACACTCTGACTTGCGCTGATAAAAAAGTATGCGGATTGTGTGTGTGTGTGTGTGTGTGTGTGTGTGTGTGTGTGTGGCCATGTGTAGGTATTGTATGCTTCAGCTAAAGTAAAAATGGTGTCTATTCTCAGCTGGGACTAACTGATTTGCACAGGTAGGTCTGTGTGTGCGTGTGTGTGTGTGTGTGTAGTCTTTAGTCAGCAAGGGTCACTGTGTCCTATTTTCCTAAGATGCACATGAGTCTACTTTTTCCGCACTATAAAACGTCTTTCTGAATAGAAAAAAGAATCAAATACACTTGCACAGATATGGACTGGAGCCAACCATGATAGGACATCTTGGAGCCTTTCTCAGGGGCCCGACAATGGCAGCCTGGGAACAGTGGGGTCCTAGTTCTGATCATTTAAACCACTATTTCCCCAAAATTAATAATAAATATTAGCCTCATTTGTAGATACGGGTTAAAGTAATATAACAGCCCATCCTGACCTCTGACCCTGATTTCTAATAGCCTCTACCCACCTCCCAAGCGTGAAGCCTTATCCCTTTTATTCCTTCCTCACCCAGAGAGTCGTGCAATCGGAACAAGCGATTGAGATAAAAAAGATCTGCGAGTTGGACTGCGAATGCCGTTTTTTCCCTCACGCTAAAGGTTAGCGCCTTCACTCTTATCTACCTCGGCCGCTTCAATCACGGTGGGTGCAGGGAGGGGGGTCAGATAGGATTTGAGAAATATTGAGCAAAGGGAAGCGTGAGATTTTTTAGCGAGAAATAGAGAGAGATAGAGAGAAAGAGAAGCAGAACAGATCTAACATGTATTTTCAATGTTTGCAAAGCAGCTTTATATACATCGCATTCAGGATGCGGTTGTTGCAGTTACGGTGTAGCTCGGAAATAGAGAAATAATTATGATACAAATTAGAAGTTAGTCAATGATGGATTAAGAAAGATAAAGAAAGGTAGAGAAACACTGTGAAAGGTAGAGAAAGGCAGAGAAAGACAGAGAAACACTGAGAAAGATAAAGAAAGGCAGAAAAACACTGAGAAAGGCAAAGAAAGGCAGAGAAACACTGAGAAAAGTAGAGAATCACTGAGAAAGATAAAGAAAGGCAGAGAAAGACAGAGAAACACTGAGAAAGATAAAGAAAGGCAGAGAAAGAGAGAAACACTGAGAAAGGTAAAGAAAGGCAGAGAAACACTGAGAAAGATAAAGAAAGGCAGAGAAACACTGAGAAAGATAAAGAAAGACAGATAAATACTGAGAAAGATAAAGAAAAGCAGAGAAATACTGAGAAAGGTAGAGAAAAGCAGAGAAAGACAGAGAAACACTGAGAAAGATAAAGAAAGACAGAGAAACACTGAGAAAGGTATAGAAAGGCAGAGAAAGACAGATAAACACTGAAAAAGATAAAGAAAGGCAGAGAAATACTGAGAAAGGCAGAGAAAGACAGAAACACTGAGAAAGACAGAGAAACACTGAGAAAGGTAGAGAAAGACAGAGAAACACTGAGAAAGGTAGAGAGAAAGAGAGAAACACTGAGAAAGATAAAGAAAGACAGAGAAACACTGAGAAAGGTAGAGAAAGACAGAGAAAGACAGAGAAAGATAAAGAAAGGCAGAGAAACACTGAGAAAAGTAGAGAAACACTGAGAAATATAAAGAAAGGCAGAGAAACACTGAGAAAGCCAGAGAAACACTGAGAAAGATAAAGAAAGGCAGAGAAACACTGAGAAAGGTAGAGAGAAAGAGAGAAACACTGAGAAAGATAAAGAAAGACAGAGAAACACTGAGAAAGGTAGAGAAAGACAGAGAAAGACAGAGAAAGATAAAGAAAGGCAGAGAAACACTGAGAAAAGTAGAGAAACACTGAGAAATATAAAGAAAGGCAGAGAAACACTGAGAAAGATAAAGAAAACTGAGAAAGACAAAGAAAGGCAGAGAAACACTGAGAAAGCCAGAGAAACACTGAGAAAGATAAAGAAAGGCAGAGAAACACAGAGAAGATAAAGAAAGGCAGAGAAACACTGAGAAAGGTAGGGAAAGGCAGAGAAAGACAGAGAAACACTGAGAAAGGTAGAGAAACACTGAGAAAAATAAAGAAAGGCAGACAAACACTGAGAAAGGTAGAGAAAGGCAGATACAGAGAGAAACACTGAGAAAGACAGAGAAACACTGAGAAAGGTAGAGAAAGACAGAGAAACACTGACAAAGAAATAAAGACAGAGAAACACTGAGAAAGGTAGAGAAAAGCAGAGAAAGACAGAGAAACACTGAGAAAGATAAAGAAAGACAGAGAAACACTGAGAAAGGTAGAGAAAGGCAGAGAAAGACAGAGAAACACTGAGAAAGATAAAGAAAGGCAGAGAAACACTGAGAAAGATAAAGAAAGGCAGAGAAATACAGAGAAACACTGAGAAAGATAAAGAAAGGCAGAGAAAGACAGAAACACTGAGAAAGACAGAGAAACACTGAGAAAGGTAGAGAAAGACAGAGAAACACTGAGAAAGGTAGAGAAAGGCAGAGAAACACTGAGAAAGATAAAGAAAGGCAGAGAAATACTGAGAAATGTAGAGAAAGGCAGAGAAAGACTGAGAAAGATAAAGAAAGTCAGAGAAACACTGAGAAAGGTAGAGAAAGACAGAAACACTGAGAAAGAGAGAAACACTGAGAAAGTTAGAGAAAGACAGAGAAACACTGAGAAAGGTAGAGAAAGACAGAGAAAGACAGAGAAAGATAAAGAAAGGCAGAGAAACACTGAGAAAGATAAAGAAAGGCAGAGAAACACTGAGAAAGATAAAGAAAGGCAGAGAAACACTGAGAAAGATAAAGAAAGGTAGAGAAACACTGAGAAAGCCAGAGAAACACTGAGAAAGATAAAGAAAGGCAGAGAAACCCCGAGAAGATAAAGAAAGGCAGAGAAACCCCGAGAAGATAAAGAAAGGCAGAGAAACACTGAGAAAGGTAGGGAAAGGCAGAGAAAGACAGAGAAACACTGAGAAAGGTAGAGAAACACTGAGAAAAATAAAGAAAGGCAGACAAACACTGAGGAAGATAAAGAAAGGCAGACAAACACTGAGAAAGGTAGAGAAAGGCAGAGACAGAGAGAGAAACACTGAGAAAGACAGAGAAACACTGAGAAAGGTAGAGAAAGACAGAGAAACACTGACAAAGAAAGAAAGACAGAGAAACACTGAGAAAGGTAGAGAAAGACAGAGAAACACTGAGAAAGATAAAGAAAGACAGAGAAACACTGAGAAAGGTAAAGAAACGCTGAGAAAGATAAAGAAAGGCAGAGAAACACCGAGAAAGGTAGGAAAAGGCAGAGAAATACTGAGAAAGGTAGAGAAAGACAGAGAAACACTGAGAAAGATAAAGACAGAGAAACACTAAGAAAGGTAGAGAAACACTGAGGAAGGTAGAGAAAGGCAGAGCAACACTGAAAAAGGTAGAGAAAGGCAGAGAAACACTGAGAAAGGTAGAGAAAGACAGAGAAACACTGAGAAAGGTAAAGAAACACTGAGAAAGATAAAGAAAGGCAGAGAAACACCGAGAAAGGTAGGGAAAGGCAGAGAAAGACAGAGAAACACTGAGAAAGACAGAGAAACACTGAAAAAGGTAGAGAAAGGCAGAGAAACACTGAGAAAGGTAGAGAAACACTGAGGAAGGTAGAGAAAGGCAGAGCAACACT
>JAOTRA010084814.1:0-12504 GCA_026260255.1 Pseudolaguvia tuberculata | reverse complement strand
TTGTTTGCCTTCCCACTCCCTCTCCCAAAATAAACCTGTTGTTACCATTTCTCTGCATCATGGATTCTACTCATTTGTCTACAGCCAGCAGTTTACACCAATGCCCAATCATCGTCAAAGGAAATCAACCACAATACCTATCATGGACATTTGTGGACGTGGGAGTTCTAATAAGTAAACTGGCAATAATATACGACGGAGCGCACAAATGGATTCTGAAGTTCGAGGAACAGACTGTGGGATACCATATGGCTATAGAAGATGTGAAAGCAGTTCTGGTACGTACTATTGGAATGTCCAAAGACAATCAATGTGTTTGAACAGCTGACATCAAAGCAATGATGACTGATCCAAGAGATGACATGACGATCATCCATTCGGGATGTGGAAAGAAGCCATTTGGTCTGCCCTACGAGGGGCATTTCCGGCAACAATTGAAGACAGACAACCGAGTGCTCAAGGGCAAACTGGAGCCCCAAAAATGCAAGTGGTTCCAACCTGACTAACACATCAGGTGGTTGACTGCATATGTTGAACTACCAGAGAAACAAATAGAATGGTTCCAAGTACGGTAGGCCGTTCCACAAATTACACTGATGATTGGGCAATATTTTGATTCAAAAGGTTTAGGGCCAATGATGAGGGAGGCAGGACAGGTAAAAGAATGGCTACGGGCAGGGAACCCGTTCATGCACATATCAGAACAGAGAGACTTTGTGCGGATATCACTGTGTTGTAGAGTAATTACCCAAGCAATCCAGACCATGATAAACACACAAGGAGAGGACAGATGTAAAAATTAGTTTGTTTGTTTTTTGATTTCTGTCTTAAACCTTCAGATTAATTGTTCCACATAATCTGTATTTAGTTTCATTGCCCTGGTTTGTTGAACATGATTTGTTTAACATACCAGTTAATGATATTGTTATTATATAGTTAATGATATTGATAGATATGATGATAATTGGTAAGTGTAAGAACTAAAGTTAAGGTTAAGGGTATCTCAGGAGTGACACGAGTGAGTGACCAAGTGACCTTTAGGAGTAAAAGGCATTAAGGGTGAGGATCTTTGACCCTCAGGCCATAGGCCTGAGCGAAAAGATGAGGTGATGAAGTGGGAGGAGACAAGAAACTTCCAGACGTTTGATATACAGGGAATTATAGAACACTGAATCATGAATATTCAAATGAGTGGGCTATTTAAGCAGGGGGAATCTTGCCAGTGAGGGTGCATCAGGGTATGTTGTTTGGTGCGTCTGGTTGCTCTCACTCGTGAACACGGCTGACCGCTCCAAGGCTTCTTGGGTTTTCAATGCTGAAAGTCTTTGATGATCTTTTCTGAAGATTCAACTTGCTCCCAATAAAGATAAGACTTTGCCCCTTCTCATTTCTGCCTGAGATCTCAATTTACTGAGAGAGTTTTTCTCTAACATGTTTGAGTATTGATTTTAATTTAAAGAGAACCTCTGACGACGCCCTGAGTTTCTGATAAAATGCGGGCAGCATTGTGTGTTTTTTCTCTACCACATGGGAAAGGGGCATGATTATGATTATGTATTGAAGTTATGTAGTAACGATCTTATTTAAAATGAAAAATTTGTGTCTGCTTTTGTAAAAAAAACAATCTCGATGTAATAAAAATGTTTTTAAGTGTGTTCAATGTGTGCATACGGGTAAAATGTTTGTGTGATGTTTAATATGTCTGAAAGATAAAAGAATGAAAGAATTTTATTTAGAACTGTTTTATTTATTTATAATTATCATACATGACACACAAACACCCAACAATACATACAACAATATCGACAACATTGACATTAGCCGGTAAAATAAAAACAACAAGACACTCATTAGAAGATTAAAAACTCAACCACAAGATTAAAAACTCAACCACATACTATGATCAAGAGAGGGTGATTTGAATATTCGTCTTACGGGTAATTAGATTGTCTAGCGGGAGTACTTGCGACTACTAATTTTTTTAGAAGGCCTGGTTATTGGTGGGGTTGATTGTGTTTTAAAATAGTTAATCTTATGTCGGACACTGAACTCAGAATGTTTAAATCTGCAAATGTGTCCAGAAACCATCCGACAGGTCTCCGTTCATCCAAAATCTTTTGTGGCGCTGTGACGCTTTTAACTAAATCAAGCATGTGTGAACCGGGACGGTTTTACCTATAAACACTAACTCACCCAACTCTGTCCATGAAGCGATGTCTCTGGATTTAGATATTTTATCTAAAATGCAGTGAAATTTTTTTGCATTCCTCAGTGAAACGTTCTTTAAAACATCTGTTGATGTCGCTAATGGTTTGTCTTCATCGATATGTTCAGTAGACGGAAGCGATAATGTTAATGTACAACTCTCCCGATCTGCTAGCCTAGTTAACGTTAAGAATCTCTGCAATGCAGATGTGTACAATTTTGCCTTTCCAGATCGCTTCTTTGTAAAATTGATCTAATAGTCATATCAAGATCATCCTCTACAACCTGATGAATAGACTCACGGACGTTGTCTGTTTTTAGCTTATATATCTGTCTCTGAGGAACCAGGTACATTTTTTCGGCATGTTTCATCACCGACAATATGTATTCGATGAAATCAACCTGGTTATAAAAAGGACTGCAATGCTTAAAAGAGGTAGGATAAACCCTCCATGTTGATTAATCAACTGTCTTTCTTCTGACGCCGACTTTCTTCTCGGCAATGAATTTGATTTTAGTTTTCCTTCTGTTCAGCTTCAGATGCTATTGTGTCAGCGGGATTTTACCATGGAGAACATTCAGAGCCAATGTGAGAGCCTCACAGTCTTTTCTTTTCTGGAGGTATACAACAGGATGTATGTGGTTGTAAGTAAGTTGGTTCTGAGATGACACTGTTCATGTCAGAATGCGCAAGGAGGGGCAGGATCGGGGAGAAAAAGCGCACCCAAACGCTGGATTGGCGGATTTGAAAAGTCCATTTTATTAAAGAGAAACTAACTGAATACAAAAAAAAAAACAAAAAAAACAAGAAGATTTAAACTAAAGAAAATACCAAAAAAAAGGACATGACAAAACCTGGCGTGACGAGACGAGACGAGATTCTAAACATAAACATTAACCGTAACATGAACACGAACTTGCCAAGCTTAAGCTCAAGTTCAAGACATTTAAGAAAAAAACAAAAAGGTGAAAGATGAGAGATAATCCAACAGCCCCCAGGAGAATTCTGCCAGCTTATAACCACGCGCAAATCAGCGCTGGATGAGACTCAGCTGCATAGAAGGATGAGACTCAGCAAACATAGAAGGAAAATTGGGGGTCCCGGTCCATGAATAATCTAATACCCAGAAAGGGTAGGATCGAGGCGAGGCTTCCCAGCCACCGTGACAGGAACAGGGCGAGGCTTCCCGGCCTCCGTGACAGGAACAGGGCGAGGCTTCCCAGCCTCCGTGACAGGAACAGGGCGAGGCTTCCCGGCCTCCGTGACAGGAACAGGGCGAGGCTTCCTGGCCTCCGTGACAGGAACAGGCCGAGGCTTCCTGGCCTCCGTGACAGGAACAGGGCGAGGCTTCCTGGCCTCCGTGACAGGAACAGGGCGAGGCTTCCCGGCCTCCGTGACAGGAACAGGGCGAGGCTTCCAGGCCTCCATGACAGGAGCAGAAAGACACCCCCAGGACTTCTCAGGTGCAGAACGAGGCCCCCAGGACTCCTCAGGAGCAGAAAGAGGCCCCCAGGCCTCCCCAGGAGCAGGCAGACGCTCCTCAGCCACCTCCGGACCAGGCAGATGCTTCTTGACCACCTCCGGACCAGGCAGACGCTCCTCGACCATCTCCGGCCCCAACAGGCCCATCTCTGTTCGGGCCAGAAAGACCAGAGCCTGGGGTGAGGAAATCGCAGGTGATGAGGAGATAAGCCAAAAGGTAGAGGTGGTCCTCCCTGAGACGTTGGTCCTCGTCCCAGGCTTGGGCTACCCAGTCCAGTGCCTTCCCCGTTAACCTCACAAATACCAGCCCACACTTGCTCCTGGGCATGGTGTAATCGTGCGGCTGGGATAGGAAAAAAGCTGCGCACTCCCACACGAACTTACGACACTTGCCGCGACGGCCGTCATATCTCCGTAGGAATGCGATCGGGGGGACTGCCGCCAATCCGCTGGATGCGAACTTGGTTGGATTATACTGTCAGAATGCGCGAGAAGGGGGGGGTGGAGCAGGATCGGGGAGAAAGAGCGCACCCAAACGCAGTTTTGTAACTGAATACAAAAAAATAAGAAAAACCCAAGAAGATTTAAACTAAAGAAAATACCGAAAAAAAAGGACATGACAAAACCTGGTGTGACGAGACGAGACGAGATTCTACCAGAGACGTTCACACCAGAGGAGGACGTGACAGTTCAGGGTCTTTGCTTTATAGTCTATCATAAGGTAGCCGTAAGGAGTGCAAGTCGCGGCTTCATAACACTCCTTAATAAATTTTTAATTGTTCGGAAACACCTGTTTAGCTAAAATACCAATTTGTGCAGCATCTCTAAAATTGTTTAAAGAGAATAAAATAGTTTGTCTTCAGGCTAATTGTTTTGCTGGATTTACACTGAAAAAAATAATTCTGTAGAATGTAAATAACATTTAAATGTTTATGATGTACATAGACAGTGAAAAGTTTCTCAATCTTCTTGTTACTGGATGCCTCCTGCATAAAATCATCCACTACAATCAAAGATGTCTTATTAACAGGAAACAAAACATTGTCATACATAGTTTGTGGTAATCCTTGAATAAATTGAATGTTATTATACATCTTCAACAAATCATCATACAAAGGTTGCCATACAGAACAAATGTAAACGATATTGTGAATACATTCCAGAATTTTGTAACAACATTTTTACAAAGAATGTTTTGCCACTATTGCTAGGGCCTGATACAACCATTGAAAACGGACATTGTAATCTTTGGTCAAACGGTTCTATGTCTTGTACCCCCAAACCAAAAACATTCTCAGTATCCATATGGAAGTGTGTTAAAGTCAGGGAGCAATACACGTTTGTCGTATACTTTGAATTTTTTTCACAAATGACTTGTTGTGTAACGATAGACTCTCCTATCAAAGAGTCTATTGTGATGACTTCAGAGTTCACAGCGTTACGAGTTATGCAGTTTGCTTTCATACACACCTTACCGTTAGCAGTAACAAAACTGTAGCTCTTTGGCCCAAAAGTACTAAAAGAAATAATGTGATCACCTGGTCCTACCTCATCAGTAAGGTCACCTAAATACAGACCTAGTGGGGGTTCGTATTCGCCATCTTTCGTAGCAAAGACGACACTATCTGTATCGCAATAACGGAGCCTATCCTGTAGCATATCCATGAGATTGTATAGTTCTAAACGTAGAGGGGAACCTGAGATGAGAACCAGAACCAGACGAGAGAGGGGGAACCTGAGACGAGAACCAGAACGAGGCGAGAGAAGGGATGAAAAGGGCAGATGGGAAGAGAAAAGACAAACCCAATCATTGAACAGAGAATAAAAAACCTGAGGCTGAGGCAAAAACTAAAATAATTCAAACACGGAAGAGAAAAAAAGTACTCAGGGTACTTTAAGAGATAATGGAGGTCTAGATCCATGAACAATCCAATACCCTGAAGGGGTAGTATCGAGGCAAGGCTTCCTAGCCTCTGTGACAGGATCGAGGCGAGCCTTCCTATCGTCCGTGACAGTAACAGAATGAGGCTTCCTAGCCTCTGTGACAGAAACAGAACGAGACTTCCTAGCCTCTGTGACAGGAGCAGAACGAGGCCCCCAGGCCTACGTGACAGGAGCAGAACAGGGAGCGCAGGCCTCCATAACAGAAGCGGAACGAGGGCCCCCAGGCCTCCGTTACAGAAGCAGAACGAGGCCCCCAGGCCTCCTCAGGAGCAGAACGAGGCCCTGTTTGAAAAATAATTGTGGCGTGAGCAAATAGGCGTGAGCAAGTAGAGATATATAGTTTTGATCAATAACTAGTCATAAACTAACTATAACATATACATAATAGGCATAGCACTAAAATTGAGGTATGAAGAATAGACTAAAAAAGAGGCAGTGTGCTATCAGAGATCTTTAAAAATAGATAAACTGAACTGAGTGTTAAACTAAAAACTAACCAAAATAAAAATACTAATACAAAAAAATGACACCAGAGACAGTGTTACTGAAAGGGAATATCTTTATTGAAAGAGCCCCATTGCGGTTGGAGTGATGTCTTCATCAGAGAAAGCAGCAGTGGGAGAGTACAAGGGTGATGGCAAAAATATGACTGATGGGGGTGAAGAGTAATCATCCGAGAACAGGGGTGGTGATGGTATGGAAGGGGGAGACACACTGTTAAATTGTGGGAATTGTCTGCGAAGATTTTTGACTCCCAGGGTTCTCGGTGGAATCAGGAGAAGGCATGTGGTCGATTTGTGTTCTGAAGAAATATTTCAGAACTGTTTGGGGCCTTTTTGGTGCATGGTGGGAGCTGGAAAGTGGAATATGTGTGTGTGTAGCAGGAAAATAACAAGCATATTAAAAGATTAAGGTGTGTGAGTGATAAGGCAGAAGAAACCAGATAATTACACCCTAAAGAGGAAGGGAGTCACTAAAGGGAGTCACTAGAGAGAATGTTCTGATCGTGTCTTGATCAAGACCAGCCAGGTGTGCAGGTTTTTTGCTGTTGTTCTGTCTCTGTTTTGAGAACAGGGCGAGATGTATTTAATTGGAATCAACTGGTTGCATGACCAAGAGATGAAGAGGAGGGGGAGCAGCAGCATAAAGATCACACACACACACAGAGCTCAGAGCTCTCCTTGGACTGATCCTAGTTCTGTATTCTTGTGCCTTTTCAACCATTGTCTTTTGATTTAAATAAAAACTTCTTTTAGTACATTTGATTCCAATCTCCGATTTTGAACACGCAGGACTGGTTAAAGTCCAACAAATTGGTGACCCCGACGTGATCGGAGGAAATCCTTTTCGGCGACCGTAATAGGTCATCCAGAGTCGGTGTGAAGTCCGGAATCAACAATGGACCGGTCCATCTAAAAAGGTAAGCAGACACCTTTTATAATAAAAGTCTGTAAATTGAATACAGTAAATTATTGTGTTAACTTCGGTCCAGCAATGACGACAAATAAATAAATTGGACATTGTTGAAGTGACGCAAGAATACAGATAAATTATAACGGTAAATACAGGTTAGAGTACTGTAAGTGGGTTCAAGTCCCAAGAATAGAAATACAGGTTAAAGTCCTGTCAAGTAAATCCATGTTCGAGTCCTAGTGGATGAAAAACAGGTTAGAGTCCTGTTAAAATATAAAGGTTCGAGTCCCAAAAAAGATACGGGTTCCAGTCACAATTAAGTGGGTTAGAGTCCCAATAGGTTAAATGTATTCTTTTGATATGTTTTGAAGTTTGTATGAGATTATATTTTGTGAATAAGGCCTAGATATTGTGAAGAAAACAAATAGTAGAATATATATAACAATATAAAATGTCTGAAACTGGAAAGGAACATGATGATAGTCCTTGTCCGACATTGGGTGAACAATGGGACAAGATGACGGAAGTCCTTTTGTCCCAGACTGAACCCAAGGACAAGAAAAAGGTAATGAAAGATTTGCATGAATGTTGGTCAATGCTCACACTCATTTATGGACCAAATGCCAAAAGCCAGAAAATTAAATTGTTGAATAAAGCGTCTGACATGATGAAACGTGCTAAACATTCCTTAGACGAACACCTGAAGGATAAAGATAAGGTTAAGTGGACAGAAAAGAGTAAGTATAAGGCTAAGCAGGTAGAATTAGGAAGTGACTTGAGGAGATTGAATAGAGTAGTAGTTACCACTATGGTAATCGAGAGATCAAAGGAGATAGGAAAAAAAGACAGCTATAAAGAAGGCAGAAGTTGATAAGCCAAAAATAGAAGTGTTAGAAGAGAAGTCAGAAGAGCTAGTGAGTAATAAAGAGGAAGTACAAGCAAGCCCAGGGGAAGCTCCCAATTAGTAGCACCGCCCCAACCCACTCGCCTTTACCCTACCCTAGACACACCTCCTCCATACAACGCCCAACCTGTCCCTGCCCCAATGCAAATGACCCAACTGATTATAACTTCTGGGAAGGTTGAGGTCGAGGATAGAGAGTCAGATGAGAAAGTACAAGAACTCACAGAAGATTTAAGACAGACTGAGAAATAGCTGCAAGTATTGCAGCAACATGTACTTACACTGGTTGACACAGTTGTAGACGTTAGCAAGACGTTAAGAGGGCAAATAATATAGAGGCGCCTGGCCAGTCAATTAGATCAGGAATGCGATCAGTCCAAGGGAGACTACACTGTACAAAGAGCAGTAGGTGATGAAGTAGGGAATGATCAGAGTCAGCAAGACTCAAGGTGTAGGGTGAGACCCTGCCCAGACTAGACTTGAACCTATCAACGGGCGTGACAGACCTGCATTCCCGTATCACTCCCCTGAATGGAAGACAGTAAATAAGGTATCTACATCCACCCCGCTCATATGCAAACCACCACATGTAAAGGTAAGGTCACCGCCCGCTTTGTATGATGGGGATGACCATGATCTCTTTCTCGATCCCAACCCACCGCCCCATAGGGGATGTAGAAAATTGTAGCAACAGGAGGGGGGTACACGCACTATCAAGCATGGTCTCAAGTTGATGTAGCCGCCATAGCTGCAAAGCTACCGCCCATAACACAGGGAGGGGTAGATGGTTAAACAAAATCAACACACTCGCGTACGGAACCACTCTAGTTCTTGGAGACTTGAGACAGCTCATGGGAAGCGTCCTGACTGCCCACCAGATCGATGATTATGAGTGCCAGGCAGGTACGATAAGGAAGAGTTAGAGAAGGTTAGAAGAAAGCGCAACTCCTGAAGCTACAATTAGAGAAAGAAAAGAGCATTACTAAGGGAGACAAAGGGAAAAGCAGCTTTCCCAACAGCCTGTGAATACTAATCCTGAACCATAGGATTAAGGTTCAGGATTATGGGGGAGGTTATGGGGGTGAAGGAGAACTTGTTTTGTGTGTGGACAGGCTGGTCATTGGCGACGTGACTGCCCAAACCAACACAATATGGGTCCTGCGAATGTGCCAACCTACTATCAATATGCTGCACCCAATCACTCAAGAGCTGGGCCACCATGTGGACATTGGGGGAGACAGCCGGCTCCACCCAACTGGCAATCTGCTCCACAGGCTTCGTTTCAACAGCCACAGTGGGAGTATGATGATGGACAGTTTGACGCCTGACAATCCTTACAGAGATCCATTAAGAGGGCCATGGCCGAGCCTCTCCTGACCATAACAGTGAATGGTCATGACTATTAAAACAGACTTATCACAAAGAACTGTCAGCGTTATGGGATTTTCTGGGGAAACTGAACACTGGCCAATGACAAAGCCCTTACCTGTTACGATTGCCAGCCAGTCCTTGAAACATGCTTTCTTGTACTCCTCTAATGCTCCTGTATCCCTTCTGGGCAGGGATCTGCTCATTAAATTGGGGGCCAGCATACTGTGCACGCATAGAGGGGTAATAATCACTTTTCCATCAGGCCAACACTTTAATTGTTCATTAAGAGGTCTTAGGGGAGGGAATCAGTGGATACTCTCACCCTCACCAAAACCTACAGATTGTGCAGATATTTATAGGGTAAAATTAGCGGACCCGAGGGGTAAAGTTCATTGACCCTGTTTCAGCAATGGAAACCTTGGATTTATGCCAACCGATCCCCCATACTGCACTCTATTCTATGATAGGAATGACTGACACGTTTATCAGGAAGCTTTTCAGGCTATTGAAGGCAGCAATTGGGCACTGACTGGTCAAGACCTGTTGATAGGCAAGGAGGGAGTTGTCACCCATATACAATTGACACCTGAATAATACAAATGGTATAAGATGTCCAGTACAGCTGCACCACACATTTCACTTTCATTGCACCCTAAACATGATGCTAGGGAGCTAGGATCCATGACCAGACGACTCCTACAGGTCACAGACTGGGAGCCCACTACCAACACCTGCCTATTTTACAGTCCATCTCAAGATTCTTACAAGGTTACACACACCACTAGCGACACAGGTACACTCACCGACGATGGCCTACTGACAGCTCCTGACGGACGACCCTTCCCTTCCATCCTATATAATCCCTGTGGTTTTAGCAGAAGCACACTCTCCTGCACATCACAGTGACAAACAGATGACCAAGTCCCTACAACAATGGTTCCATCCATTCATGCCATACCTTATTTCTAATCACATACACGAATGTCAGATTTGTCAGGAACATAAGTCTAGGTTAATTTCCTTTGACATCCGGCCCAGGCGATGAGGTTGTGATTGACTTTACAGATATGTGCGAGCATACTCAAGGAAAAAGGTACTTGCTGGTCATGGTCGACAGCTTTACAGGCTGGCCTGAAGCATTGCCTGTAAGTAAAGAGGACAGCATGGCCGTCAAGTGTTTGACTAACTGCTACATTCCTAGGCATGGCTTCCCAAAACGAATCCGTTCTGGCAATGACGCACACTTTAAAAATGAACATTTGGCACTATTTGAAGCCTTGTTAGGATTAAAACATTCCTTTGGAACAGTTTACCATCCACAATCCCAGGGCAAAGTAGAGTGTCTCAACCTTACGCTAAAAAACAAATTGGCAAAAATCTGTGCACAGACTAAATTGAACTGGTTAGCTGCCCTGCCCTTAGCATTGATGTCTGTCCGTTCTCTTCTTTCGAGCTTCTTACAGGTCGACAGTTTCCTGGCCCTGCCTCTGCATTGCATTCGGACTCTCTATTACCACTGTCTCACAAAATCTATTTCGACAAATTGAAAGCTGTAATTGGCTCCTTTTCCAAGTGTGTTACTACAGGAGTTGTTTTAGACTCTCATCTGGACAAGGCTGCACCTTCCAGTGACTGGGTCAGGATCCGTGTCTTCCGCCGAAAATGGAAAGAGGCCCGCTGGTCTCAACCTTTGAAGGTAGTAGCACATACATCACACTGTTCAACTCACAGTTAAAGGAGACACTTGGTACCATCTTTCGGCTTGTGTAGCCTGTGACCCACCTGCACGCTCCATGGAACAAACCAGATTGGATCTGACTGCGCAGGTCCAAGAGAGGAAGGGTATTACAGACAGAGAAGGTAAGACAACAAATATTTTAAACAAGACACAGACACCGACTAAAGCGATGAACATTAACAGGATGAGTCTCACACAAAACCCTACGCAACTTTCTTTGCGATTGGTCCATAGGACAGGCGACTTATTCTCTGCACCACTTGGGGAGCCATTGACCCATTGCGTAAGTGCTGACTGCGCCTATCGGGCAGGAATAGCTAGACAATTCAGAGAAAGGTACGGCACACACTGAGTAAAAAGGCAAAACTAACAGAGAGGGGATTGCGCAGTAACCTACGCCAAAAACATGCAGATTAGGTCGAATTGGTGATTTTAAATTGTCCATAGGAGTGAATGTGTGTGTGTGTGAATGGTTGTTTGTCTATGTGTTGCCCGTCCAGGGTGTACCCCCGCTTCTCGCCCTATGTGTAATGCACAGTAGACCCCCGTGACCCCGGATTCGGGAATAAGCGGGTAAGAAGATAAATGAATGAGTGAATGAATGAATGTTACTGCGGCACCTAAAACCCTACTCATGCTTGGTTACCCATGATTTCGCTTGCACGATCATGTCATTTCATGGAGAAGTGGAAAGATTTTGGAATGGTCTCAAGCTGCCTATTATTTGAGTCTTCATTTCTAGTAGCTGTAATGGACAGTGAAAGACTACCCAGTAGTTACAATGATTTAGCGGAAGTTTTTTATGTAAAAAGAAGTCAGCCACGCCACACGGAGAGTGTGACTGTAGCATCGATCTAATGCCCAATACCGTCCTGCCTAAAAGTTTAATTTATCCGTTATCTAGAGCCAAGACGGACACTTTGGATAATTTTATCGAGGAAGCACTGAAACATGGATATATACGTTCTTCATATGTCTAGTCGGGTTCTGGCGGTGCACGAGTTGCCTCAACCCAAGACAAATAAGGAGTTACAACGCTTTTTAGGTTTTGCAATCGTGCTAGGAGGTTAGCATGTCCGTTTAGCGTTTGGACGGATAGTGTGCAGCCGGATAGCGGCGACTAGCAGGTTAGCCTCTGAAGCATTGAAAGCTAGTGCTAGCGAGGCTAGACGCGCCGCCAAAAAATCTGGGCTAAACGGTTTAATGAAAAGGTCCATCACCGTATTCCTTCCCGCTGGATCTGTAGGGTGTGGGTTATTATGTAATGACGCCGCGACCACAGAGAAGAGAGCTGGATCCATGATGCAGTGAAGAGGGATAGTTTAATTAAGTCAGGGGTGCAGATATATATACAGTGAGCACACGTAGCAAAAACAAACAAAACACGGGGACAAGACGAAGACAAATAAACACAGAGACACAAGATGCAAAACGAGAATATATATA
>JAOTRA010084805.1:0-12505 GCA_026260255.1 Pseudolaguvia tuberculata | reverse complement strand
CTGGAGAGAAGGGGAATGAAAGTCAGCAGGAGTAAGACTGAGTACATGTGTGTGAATGAGCAGGAAGGCAATGGAGTAGTGAGGTTGCAGGGAGAAGTAGTAGTGAAGGTAGAAGAGTTTAAGTACATGGGGTCAACAGTGCAAAGTAATGGAGAGTGCATTAGAGAAGTGAAGAAAAGAGTTCAGGCAGGGTGGAACGGGTGAAGGAGAGTGGCAGGAGTGATTTGTGATGGACGAGTTTTGGCAAGAGTGAAAGGGAAAGTTTATAGGACTGTAGTGAGACCTGCAATGTTGTAAGGTTTAGAGACAGTGGTGTTGACAAAAAGAAAGGCGGAGCTGGAGTTGAAGATGCTGAGATTTTTATTGGGGGTGACAAGTATGGGCAGGATTAGAAATGGGTTTATTAGAGGGACGGCGCATGTAGGATGTTTTGGAGAGAAGGTGAGGGAGGCTAGGTTGAGATGGTTTGGACATGTGCAGAAGAGGGACATGCAGTATATTGGTAAGAGAATGCTGAGGATGTAGGTCCCGGGTAGGAGGAAAAGAGGGAGACCAAAGTGCAGGTTTATGGATGTGGTGAGGAAAGATATGCAGGTAGTTGGGGTGAAAGAGGCATATGTAGCGGACAGGGTAGTGTGGAGAAGAGTGATCCGCTGTGGCGACCCCTAACGGGAGCAGCCGAAGGGAGAGGAAGAAAGTTTAAAAAATAAAAATTGAGTATGTGAATGATTAAAACTGATAATTCAGTTACTTACTATTTCATTAGAAATGCAATTACTTTCAAAGCCATTTTCATGCCATTGCAAGATTTTTAAAATTATATTTTTTAAGTTGTAGGTTATCTTATATTTTATATAATTATATAACTTAAACTGGGTGACCTCACAACAAGAATGTCCCAGGTTTGATTACCGGCATCTTTCTGTGCAGAGTTTGAATGTTTTCCCCGGGCTTGCATGGGTTTCCTCTGGGTACTCTGGTTTCCTCCCACAGTCCAAAAACAGGCAGATTAGGTCGATTGGCGATTCTAAATTGTCTATAGGAGTGAATGGTGAATGTGAGTGTTTGTGAATAGTTTGACTATGTGTTGCCCTGCAATGGACTGGCAATCCTTCCAGGGTGTATCCCAGCCTCTTGCACTATGTGTGCTGGGATAAGCACCAGCAGACCCCCTGGTCTTGGTTTATAAGTATTGGTCCAAAATTGGTAACAATGGTATGGTGGCTTTTTTATACTTTACATAACATTATGTAGATGTCCTTATCCAGATCAACTTACATTTATCTCTTTTATACAACTAAGCAATTAGATAATAAGGGCCCAAAAATATTTGGTGCTGGGAATCGAACCATGATCTTTAACAACTTTTTCTTAAAATGTATTTTCCTAAACATTTTTCTGTTTTCCAAAGAAATGTTCAGTATAGGAACATGAACGTTTTCTCTCTATATCACAAAAATGCATGTTACCGATTAATAACTAGTAAATAATATGTAAAAGTTCCATGAATATGTTCCAAGAAAGATTTTGCTTAAAAAGTTTTAAATATAATTTAGCAGTCTGGTTCTGGATAAGGTGATGGAGAAAACAGGTTATTCCACGCCAGTGTGCAGAACATAAGAAAGAGCAGGAAATTCCTGATTTTGCAGACAAGCTGTAGGTTATTTTTGTATTATTGTATCGTTAATTCTTTAACAATGCTTACTCTGCACACTGCACCAGTCGGAGTAACATAATATATTCATTTGATCTCGAAAACCTGATCTACGCCTAGGGCGTAATTCATTTCCTGCATTAAATGCTCAACTGACAGTAACATTTTATCTGTTACTTAATTAAAAGGTGTTTCTCATTCACTTGAAGAATGAGAACAGACAACTAATTTGGGTGTGAAGTTCCACCCCAAAGATGTTTCCAGCATGAGTCATTGGTGGAAGGATGGCAATAAATTCACCCACCACACTTGGCTACCCTTCATCTGAGATTCCTCAGTCTGCAACCAGGTGAGTACCATCACTGTTGGCATTAATAAAGCAGCGCTTCGGACAAGGTTTAGCAATACTCAAATTAAATCTGTATGTACTTTAGTATTATAGTTTATATGTAAATCTAATGATATGTTGGTCTTATTTTATAAATTCTATTAATTCTAAACAGTAAATCTTGTAAATTTGGGCAGGGCAGTCGCTTAGTTGCTTGCCTTGCTTTTTTTTTTGCCCATGCTGATTCCTGGGTAGGGGAATCTGTCTTTCTATATGAAGTTCTCGCCATGCTTGCGTGGATTTATTTCAGATATACCGGTTTCCTTCCATGGAATAAAAACATGTACATTAGGTTGATTGGTCAGTCTAAATTGTCCAAAGGAGTGAGTGTGATCATTTGGTGAACGGGTGATGTAGCGCTCCTGGCATTCAGCATTCAGAGAGCTGGGGTATAATCCAGCAGACCCTTGTGACCCAGAATTAGGGAAGAAGTTGGTATAGAAGACTAAATTAATCATTTCTCATCTTTAACTTTTACTTATCATTTTTCTACTTTTGTCGATTCATTTTAAATGAAAGGATTTTATCTTAAATAGATGTATTCTAAAAATATATTTTCCCTTTAGAAAATGTATGTTTATGTGCATGGAGATGTATATTTTATAAAGAATTATAATGCATATAATACATCACTTGCATATAACTTTCGTTCTCTCTCTTTCTATTGCTCTCTCTCTCTCTCTCTCTCTCTCTCTCTCTCTCTCTCTCTCTCTCTCTCTTTCTCTCTCTCAGTCATGTCTATGTCTAAACTGGAAAAGGCCCTCACTGCTCTAGTCGAGGTGTTTGAGGAATATGCAGGAACAGATGATGACAAAAAGAAGCTGAGTAGTTCAGAGATGAGCGCTCTAATTAAGGCTCAGCTGAGCAGCGCCGAATTCAAGGTAAGAAAGACATTGCATCGTCAAAATATATCAATTTGAATAATAATTATCAATTTTTTTAAAGAATAATATGTGTTCTAAACAGACACATAATAAAAGGATCATTCATTTTAACTACAGAAATTAGATTTTGTTGTACATTTCTACCAGCATTTCTATCAGTCTGAAATGCAAAACAATAGTGCCATCCATTTGACATGTTTATTAAACACTTTACTGTTATGATGCTGTCACTATATTAACTCTAGTACCCAGCCATATAATTTAAAAAATGAGTCTCTAAGGGCATGAATAGAAACATAACATATTAAGAGCGGTGTCCCTTTATGACTCATGCCCTTGCCACATCACACACTCCAGACATTCTTATGATGGGTGTTACATTCAGAAAACCACTGCACACCATATTTCTTAATGCAGGCTTTGTAGTTCTATATACAAATAAATGTATAGATTTTATAGGTTTATTGATGTCAGTTAAAATCAAATGACCTACCTCTTTTTTTTCTCTTTTAGTCCAAATTGGACCCAGAAGATATCAAAGATGCTCTGGATAAAATGGATAAGAACCGTGATGGCCAAGTGAACTTCAAAGAGTTTAGTTCCTGCATGTCTCGTCTGTCTGAGGGATACTTTAAGAAGAAGTACGGCAAGGACAAAGGAAAGGGCAAATCATAAATCACTTGTTTTTTCCATTGTTGATTAATAAAGAAAATATGTCAAAGTTATGTTATGTGTGTCTACCTTCTTGGTTATGACAGCTGTGTACACAGATAAACAAGCATATTACATCCTGTATTGGTCACACTGGATATGAATAATAAAAATTGTAAGATTTATTGCAGTTCTGTCTGTCTTATCTGGATAATTACCTCAATGGGTTCTGTTGCATAAATGTTGCTTAACTTTAAATAATAAGTGCATGCTACATTTTATACTTTTATAAATAAACTGCAATCAATACAAAATGCACAAAAGTGCTCTTGCAGTGAAATAATGGGCCAAATAATATAACATTTAATGCACAGGATTTAGACAGTACTGTTTAAAAAAAGCTTTAAGATAGGTGTGAAATAAATGCTGTAATATAAGAATGCCTTTATAAATAAAGAAGTGTTAATAAAAGAGTCAACAATGCTGAGAGATACAGACGTCTCCCTCATGATATTTTATTATTGCAATGTCTGCAATGTTATCAGATGCATCATTTGATGATATTTCCACAATAAATTATCTGGAAGGCCGTCGGCTAAGTCTCTAATGTCTTCTACAGCAAGAAAACAACCCCAAACATACAGACAGACCAATTTTAAAAAACTTTGTATTATCCTCAGGTCAAAGAGTTTTTAATTTAAAATGTTTTTATGTTTGTATTTGCTGTAAATTTATATTTTGTAACACAAAACTCCTGAGGTACTGAACCTGGATAAAAGCACGTAGGAAGGACCAGCTTGCCTTTTAGCCAAGCCTTGGAAGTCGCTCTGATACTCTCTAGGATATGGAAGTCAGAGGCCTCATGAGCAAGAAAGATAGTCTCAATCACACATCTGCTCATTGTCTGTTTAGTGGCCACTAGCCCCTTCTTCTGCACTGAATCAGACAAGGTAGGGTGAAGCCTGAATACTGCCAATTTCTGTGTATCCCTGTAAAAAAAAAACAATTACTTTACTTCTGTGCATAGTTTGCATGTTCTCCCCATGCTTGGTTTTTCTCTGGGTACTCCGGTTTCTGATCACAGTCCAAAAACATGTGCATAAGGTTGATTGGGAGAATTCTGTGTGTGGTTGTAGGTCTTTGTGTGGCCCTGTGAACTGACTAGTGATCTGTCCAGCTTGTAACCCCTGCAATTGGGGAATAAACTGATTAGAAGATGAATGAATTAATTGATTTAAAATACACCACCTCAGTGTAACATTAATGGCGAGGCTTTACACCTTAAAATGCCACAGCTCAACTTTATGTAATAAAATGTTATTACGAACAGAAAGAGTATAAAGAGTATACAGAGTATATGTATTTACATTTTAGGTAAAGAAATATTCATGCTATTGTATTAGTTTTAACTGAGCACCAGATGTCAGCAAAATTCACTGTGAAAGAGTTTCTTTGTTTTCCTAGCATCTTGATAAGGAAAGACTCGTCTTAATTATCTTAAGCAGGTTTGATTATTTAGAATCATTTAGGGAAAGTCATTTGGGAACTTCCGTTTATAAACTTTGTTCTGAAACATGTGTGTAATCCCACTAATTGGAAATGAGAAATTTAATGAGGATGGCCATTTAATGTCCTTAAGACTCATGGCCCCATTTCTACTGAATCAAAGTGCAAGCTGATGTTCTGGGGCTTTTAGGTGAACTTAGCAGAGAAGTATGAGACAGGCCTTAACCACTAGCTGGCTCTAAGGATTGCAAATTCAAGGGAAAGGCCCAATGTCAGCACTCATCTTCTCTGAGAAGGAGGTTGTAACTTTCAGCCCAATGGTGTGAAGATCCTGGAATAATCTGTACAGTTAGGGTGTTTAGCGGATAAGTTAACTGCATTGAGCCCCAGATTAGGAGGCTTCATATGGTTACGGTTACAACGAAACAGCCAGAGTTGTCTGGTTTTTATGACAGCAATGGTGGCTCACCAGGCCTCATTAAGCCTCTTTGGCTGGGATGTACAAACAGTAGTTGAGTTTTTACAGAACTGTCCTTATGATACACTGGAAGATAAAAACCAGATTAAAAACCTGACAATGATTCCACACATAACTTAGAAACCTTTTAATTGGTGTTCAAAATTGAAAATTATTTAGCATAACTCATTTTTGATAGTTGTTACAAGCTAAAATAAGCGGGCGTGGCACCGCAACCTTATTATAGGATGTAAACATAGACCTAACATAAGACTAATTAAAAAGCAAAATTTAGTGGTATCAATACAAATGACAGCATTACAATAAACATATTTTTGAAAATGAATTGAAAAAAAGGTAAGTAAAATAATTGTGCTAAGTTATACGAACAAACAGCAACAGAAAAACGTAATGTTAGTGTTAAATAACAATGCCCTTAGAGAAGCTTTTTATATTTTAGGAAAATTAAGGTTTTATATACGGAACAATCAATATGTGAGAGTGAGTGTGAATGCGTGTGATGAACTGGTGATCTTTCCATGGTGTACCCATCCTACCTTTTTCCCTTTCAAAGACGTATATTTGACCCTATGACCCCAAATATACGGATATAGAAGATTTTTGTCTGTCTATGTGATTTATATGTCTTAAAAAGACATTGTTGTCATTTTAACGGTGGTAAAGACTTAATAAATCAAGTAAGCAGTCATAAATTTGGATGAATGAAACCAAGAAAAGCAGATTGTATTAAAAAAAAAAACCTCCAGGCAATAAACCAAACCACGGTATTTTACAAACCTGCTTAGTCAGAGTTGAATTTTCTGCACAAATCAAGGATCTATTTGCAAACTTCAGAAAGTATTCAAAACATTTTAGCATGATAGTCAAATGCAGCTGTAGACATACTCAAGCTATCCACCCATACACCAGAACCGGACAGGGCAGTAATGTGCGGTAACTATGGCAGCAGTAGTGGTGAGGGATTCCCCTGTGTGATTCATTCTACTCTCCATTGTAAATAGTTAACATTCTAAACACAGTTACAAAGACTATTAAAAAAAAGGGTGTGTACACGTCTGCACGTGCAACCAGGTTAGAGTCTGAGATCGTTTTTTATCATATGAAAGGTGAGGTTTTTTCTTTACTTTTTTAGACAGGGTGTGTTGAATTATTATATCCATTGTAGATATGAGGACAACTGATGAGTTGTTTAATGGGACACCTTTTTTTCCCACATAAAGCATGTGCACTATATATAGTGACTAGTATCATTGTATGGTGTTCTTGCCACGCTCACTTAAAGCATTTTATGTCTTTCAAGTTCACATGTTATGCAGTCATAATCCTTGTTCATGCAATAATTACACTTCCATGCACTAACATTGTTAAGCCCCTGTAAATCTGCATTGAACGTCTACAGAGTGAACAAAAGCAAAAGAACAAACCGCTGTTGTTGTTCAACTACATAATTGGCTTGAATGCATTCTGTTAATGTAATTCATATTGCATGTAACGTTGCAGTTAAAGAGTAAAGTTTGACTGCATCTTTTTGTTTTCTATTCCATACTTAGGTTATGATGGGTAAAAGGTTATGTTCTCAAGCTTTTGCTTAGGTGTGGGCATGCCAAAGCTGGGCGTAGTCTGCCCAAATTGAATAGATGAATCATATGTTGGCTGACACAACTGGGCCCGGTTGAGCAATGCTCTTTTGGGATGTGGGATCCACTGTCGTCTGTATAGTCACAATAGGGTTATGCCTCAAAAGCCCCTGTCTGGCATATTGCAGGAGACAATGACTCTTTTATGGGAACCTTCTTGCTGTGTTTCCAAGGGTATATGCAAACTAGGTGTTGCTAAGCCTTGAACAAATATCCCTTTTCTAATGACCTTGTCATTTTGAGAGCAAATTTCACAGTGATCTTATATTACATGTGGTTGCACCGAAGATTTTTGAGAGAACAATGAAGAATAATATTTGAGCCTTGGAAATCAAGAACTGAATGTTTTTTTTTACTGTATGTATCATATACAGTTTGTCACAGCATCACTGGTTTTCAGTGTAAGATGCTCTTTATACAATACAGTTTTGGTATTTTTATGGAATCGTGTAAGTGCTAGTAGAATTTTGTAAGGACTCATATAAAAATGTTAAATCCAAATAATCTTCTTCTTCTTCTTTGTCCTTCGGCTGCTGATTCATGATCCAAATCATAAATGCAAATCAGTAAATCCAAGCTTCTACTTTTATACAAATTTTGACCTCTGTTAAATAGAATTAAGCAAATTATAATAATCATTCATTTATTTATCTTCAGGGTCTGCTGGTGCACATCCCAGCTCACATAGCACAAGAGGCAGGGGTACACCCTGGATGGGTCGCCAGTCCATTGCAGAAGACACATAGATAAACAACCATTCACATACACATTCACTCCTATAGACAATTTAGAATCACCAATCAACATAATCTGCATTTTTTGACTGTGGAAGGAAACTGGAGTAACCAAAGAAACCCACGCAAGCACGGGAAGAACATACAAACTCTGCACAGAAAGATCCGCAGCCTAGGAATTTAACCTGGGACCTTCTTGTTGTGAGGCGACCGTGCTAACAATTACACCACCGCGGCACAATAATAATAATAATAATAATAATAATAATAATAATAATAATAATAATAATAATAATATTTGAATAAGATGCAAATTTAGGCACAATATTTTAATTGGGACAGTTTTTTTAAAGCTGTGGTGTTACTGCTTGCTGTTGAAATGTACAAACAAGGTCTCCTGAGCTTTTGCAGTAAGTGTTTTTCCCTTATTGCATTCCCTGTTATTCTCTTAAACTTAGTCTCCTTCCAGTTGCAAAAACACACACAGGTAGTGTAGTATTATATATTTTTTTAAAACCCTATGTGCATACAGAACAATGCACTTCACTACATTCAACAATAGTAAACTGAAGGTCTGAAGGTTAAACCCATAAATGGAAATGTTCAAAACAATTTTGGAGACTATTTGATCTAGACAAAACCATTTAACAAAAAAGACGCACATTCAAAAGTAAAGACTACAAAATGTAAAAGCAGCCAGCTTACAGAAGTGGGCTATGCCCTGCCTTACACAAATATGAAGAGCAAACCTCTTTCCCTGCTTACACACAGATGACATCTTCATAATAGGTTTGCTCTTGGCAGATACGGTATTGTTCTCAGAATTAATAATGGCATGTCGACTAACAGGTTCTGTGCATTTGTTTGTTTAGAGTTAATGAAAGGAGGATGACTAACGGCCATGCAGCTAGTTCCAATTTCACATGGTAGTATAAACATTTTAGTACACACAACTAACCTCACTTGCCGAACTATTAAAAGAGAATACCGGTGTTAGAATAAGAAAAATAAGCAATTCAATAACTCGCTTAAACAGCTGGCACTTTAGGAAATTTGTATTACAGCTAAATGATGTTCAGCCTGACACTATTTGTATGCATCTGCCATAATGCGTCCCTATGAATTTGAACTTTTCAATAAATGGGTGGCAGCGCGGTGGCGTAGTGGATAGCACAGGGTTCGACTCCCGGGCAAGGATCTTTTTGTGCTGAGTTTGCATGTTCTCCCCGTGCTTGCGTGGGTTTCCTCCGGGTGCTCTGGTTTCCTCCCACAGTCCAAAAACATGCAGATTAGGTGGATTGGTGATTCTAAATTGTCCATAAGAGTGAATGTGTGTGTGAATGGTTGTTTGTCTATGTGTTGCCCTGAGATGGACTAGCGAACTGTCCAGGGTGTACCCCCACCTCTCGCCCTATGTGTGCTGGGATAGGCGCAGAAGACCCCGTGACTCCGGATTCGGGAATAAGCGGGTAAGAAGATGAATGAATGAATAAATGGGGGAGAAAAAAGTAAATAGCATTACACATCAAACTAACAGCTTGTTAGTTTCTTTAAAATGTTAATAATAATAAAACTAGGTTTTAATTATGACAACAAATATTTTCCATATTTTCCCAGTAACAAAATCACAAACTTTTCCCACTCCGATTTGGGACATAACGCACATAGTGAGATTTCCATGCTAAGAAATATCCTTAATTAACTTAAAACATCATCTTCGTATTGGTTAGAGGTTAACTTTCTCCTCAACAATACAATTCGCAATACGATACAATTCTCGCCAACTATAATGAATTTAACAAATAAAGCATTTTACAAGCAAAAGTCAAGTATATAATGTATTTGAGTTGCTGAAAAATTAATTAATTCATGAAAAGCAACGCAGCATTTTAGGAGAGCAAAACTGATGAGATACACAGATCATTGGAATGCAGTGGAATAATATTTTTCTGTTTTACCATCAAAAATCATTAAGAAATAACTTCAGCCTCAAAATAGTCAATGGCGAAGTTAATCGAGGACCCTGTTTCTTAAATAAACAAAATAAACTGTTCTTTTTTCAACAGTTTTAGTTTTGTGTTACAGTTAAAAACGGGTTGGCTTAGTGGTTAAGGTGTTGGGCTGATACCAGAAAGACCAGGTTTTGAATTCCAGCTACACCAAGCAATCACTGTGTGTTTTTAGGCAAGGCTCTTAACCCCCAGGAGCTCAATTGTAAAAAAAAAATAAAATAAAAACTGCTGTAAATAAAACAATTAAGTAGGATGGCGTGGTGTTCTCCCCGCGCTTTTGTGGGTTTCCTCCCACTGCATCCAGCGTAAAAACCCTGCCAAATCAAATGTGCGGATCACAGTGATCTGCTGTGGCTACCCCTAACGGGAGCATATGAGGGGACTACATACAAATATAACAATTAAGTAAATATGAGTGTAATTGAAAATGTGCTCAAGAGTGTTTCCTCTGGAAGATCTATCACTATCCCTAACACCTGTGATGCCTCCGGACATAGTAACTTCCATGAGGTGCCAATTGTGACCCATATACAGTGTCTGGGTCTCTCATAACAGCACCATCAGAACCACACCTTGGGAGGTTTGGGTTTCATGTTGGTGTAAGTTGGTTTGCCTTCTGCTAAAGAACTGCTTCATGCAATGGGTTACTGGCACAGAATAATACAAAAACTATGCAGAGTGTTTGCTTGGACTGTAAGAGACTATGCTCACAGAGCGTCACATATTCTTGTACATACGTCGAACCACAACATTGCAAATACTGAGGCTTTCTAGGTGACAAACTATTTTTTAAAATACAAATAACAACCTCACCAACTTCCAGTACTTGTCATCCCACCTTACAGGAATAGGAGGTGAGAAGAGTACTCAAACCGGTAAACACAAGAAAAGCTGCCAGACTGGATAGAATATCTGGCAAAGTACTCAAAGTCTGTGCCAATTAGCATGCTGGAGCATTTACAAACAAATTAAACTTTTTGCGTTCAATATTCGTCATACCACCCTGCTTTAAGTTAGTGACCATTGTTCCTGTTCCTTTCATCATTTCATCATTTCATCATTATCATTAAGAATACTCTTCATAGACTAAAGCTCATGTTCAATATATTCATCTCAGACAAATTATCCTCCACCCCTGCATCTACACATTGGATAAATGACTTCCTCACAAACCGGCCACAAACTGTTAAGCTTGGCCAACACCGCTCCTCTACAACACGCTCTGACTCTCTACAATGCCCAGAACTCTATTTCTTGTACACATATGAATATGCTCCCTCTCATCCCACAAAAAACATAGCCAAATTTGCAGATGACCCCACAGTGATTAGACTCATTTCAGGAGAGGATGAATCAGCCTACAGAGATGAAGTCCAGAAACTAGAGGAGTGGTGCTATGAAAACAACTTTCCTGAAGATCTCAAAAACAAAATAGCTAATTCTGGACTTTAAGAGGCACTAAACACTCTAAAGGCTCCGCATCATCAAACAGTACACATATCTAATGACATACCTTGCAGTGACTGCAAGTCCTTAAAGTTCTCTATAAGAAGTGTAGGCTAGTGTCTTTTTACCCTGCAATCCCAGAGAGTGTATTAGCGTACTGCATTTCAGTGTGGTACTCCAGCTATTCTGCACTGCAGCAGATAAGAAAGCATTCTAAAAACCAATTAACACAGCCAAATAATCACTGGATATTCACTATCCTTATGTCCTAATGTCCCACACATAGGACAGATACACTTCTCAAAGCTTTTTTATGCAGCTTGAGTTCATGAAGTGAAACATCTACAGTTCCCATGACATAATCCTTTTTGATTGAACAGATTTTACAAGTACATCAGGCCAAAGTTTATAAGTCTTTAGACAAATTGGGTATACTATGGAGATTTTCATGGTTTAGCCCTCATGTAGTAAAGCATATGTTGTTTGTTAACAGCCTGTCCATTGTTTGTTAGGGGGAAGGGGGGTTCATGAAACATTTCTTAGCAAATTTTTTGGGATTACATATAATTTTTGTTCTATAAAGACAATAGTTTCCTGCATATCAACCAACAAACAGCATGCTAGCACTATAAAATTAAAAGTCATAAAGCTGGCTTGGCATTACTATACTATAATAAAGACGTTCACAATAGTATGGGTTTGGATATCACATTAGAATGATAATAAGACCTTGCAATACTTTAATCAATTAAAGTATATAGACTCTGCTCTTAGAAATCTATTAAAGCAGAGAGCAGAATATGTTGCCAGATGAAAGGGTGAATAGAATTTAGAAAGCTCAATAATTTAAATTTAAAAAAATTGAATTTTACAAGAAGCTATAAAAGGCAGAACTCAACCCAAGTCATTCTACAATCTCTGTAAAGAACTTGCTTTGAGTATCTCTCTAAGCAGCAATAAGTGTTGGAAATTTAAATGCCTGCACTTCATTATTCAACGCATGCAAAGGGTCTGCTAGAGCCATTGCAGGGTCAGATGTAGAAAAACAACCACACACACACACACACACACACACACACACACACACACACACACACACACACACACACACACAC
>JAOTRA010084788.1:0-12506 GCA_026260255.1 Pseudolaguvia tuberculata | reverse complement strand
ACACACACACACACACACACACACACACACACACACACACACACACACACACACACACACACACACACAGATGTACAAACCTAATATGCACATATTTGTATAGTTACGTCACCAAACCAACAGAGGGCACCATAAACTATTAAGATATCCCAAAAAAGTTTTTTATTAGTTGTTAAAAATGTGTCAACCTATGTTTTTATTAAAGTATAACACTGGTATATTTAAATTATCAGTAAACATTTTGAAAAAGAAAGAATATTTATTTAAAATAGGTGTAGTATTGTAGTATTTCTAGTATTAGTATTGTATGTACTAAAAGAATGGTTATTTTGGTTGTTTAATGGTTGTCATTTATTTAAGTATTTTTTCCCAAAATTAAATTCTTTATTATTTGCATCTATAGTGTGTGTGCATGTGTGTGTGTGTTTGGTGCAGGAGGTGGGGGGTGGGGTTACCTAGAAATCCAGACCTCATCGCAATGGACTCCTTGTATTTTTTCAGGTCTGACAGGAGATCTCTGACACACAGGTGCTCATGACGTGCCATGTCCATGAAACTTCCCCTTCCTTCAGAATATGCAAACATGTGAAGCCTTTGCTCTGTTTGATGTGGCAACACATCACAATATCTCCTGTACAGCCTACAGCCAAATCACATGACAGTCCATCCGCTTTCGGGAGAAAGTGTTAGCCAAAAGAATTTTTAATTTAGGTGCAAAAATGATGGCGTGAAACCTGAAGTGAAAGAGGGTTTAGTGCTTTGACAGATGTGTCAACTATGTGTTTGAGTAGCTGCGTTTGGGATTTGCAGTGCTAATCACCTTTTTGGTTAAAAATATTCATTCATTCATTATTTTATTCATTCATTCTTTCTTTATTTCATTCATTCATTCATTCATTCATTCATTCATTCATTCATTCTTTCTTTCTTTCTTTCTTTTATTAATTCATTCATTCATTCATTCATTCATCTTCTAACCACATTGCAGGGCAACACATAGATGAACAACCACACACTCATATTCACTACTATGGGCAATTAATACTCAATAAACAACCTGATGTACGTGTTTACTTGTTTTTGGACCGTGGGAGGAAACCGAAATACCCGGAGAAAACCAACACAAGCGCAGGGAAAACATGCAAACTCTGCACAGAAAGACCCCTTGCCCAGGGTTCAAACCTGGGACTTTTTTGCTGTGATAAAGAGGTGAGATCACCTGAGGCAAAAAGATATATAATAAATGAATTAAATAATTAAAATAAAATATTTAGATGATGTAGAATTAGTTCCAGTTCTATTTACAAGAAACTTTTTAAAATGTTGTAACATTCTTAGACACTAAGGATTTCATAAGTGAGTTTGTAGATTGTGTTTCATTATAAGTCCAAAATTTAAAAATTATAATTGTTTTACACTATTATAGTGCTGCATATGTATGTGATAAATATATTTATTATGACTATGAAATTGTTTTTATTTATTATGTAATTATTATTTATTTATTAATACTGGACTAGGGGTGGTGCAGTGGTGTAGTGTTTAGCAAGATCATCTCACAACAAGAAGGTCCCGGGTTCGATTCCTGGGCTGGGCATCGTTCTGTGCAGAGTTTTCCCTGCGCTTGCATGGGTTTCCACTGGGTACTCTGGTTTCCTTCCACCATCCAAATACATATACATCAGGTTGACTGGTGAGTCAAAATGAATGAATGAATGAATGAATGAATGAATGAATGAATGAATGAATGAATGAACAATGAACTGGCAGTTGAATTGATTGGAAGACCAACCACCAACCCCAAGGAAAACCAAGAACAAGTGGATTCAAGCCCCACCACAGACAAGTCCGTCATTGTTGGGTCCTAATGCAAGACCCTTCACCAATCTGACCTTAGACCACCTGACTCCTGTGTAGTGTGCAGGTTACAAATAATATTTATTTATTTAAACACGGAAAACAAGGACATTTCTACCTCTATATTTTATTTCTATCTATCCATTATATATTGTACACTTCAATGCTTTAAACTTGTTATAAAACATACAATATTAAGTTTAACGAGATTAATAAATAGAGTTTAAAAAATAAATACATGACTAATATATTATTCATTACCTTGCAAAAAAAACCCAGCACAATTTTATTTATTAATTAAAATTGGATACGTGGATATAATGATAAAATGTCACACAATATAAATGAACGAATGAATAAAAATGTACACAGATAAACAATCCTATTCTTTTATACTCATTAATCCTGTATTACATTCTGTAGACTAGACTCAACTCGAAGCCCCGCCTCTTCCGCGTAGCCACGCCCACCATTTCGGTGCGGCCGTTAACGGGTTGCTGTTGGTGCGTGGTGGTTGGTCGCTGCTGCACCGATAAGCTTGTCTGATTCCGCACTGGGAAGTTCGGTGGAAAGAACAGAACCAGAACTCGGGTAACATTTTTCGCACTTGCGCTATTCTATTTGACAGATATGTAATGTGAAAACGGGAAGTGTTTAAATATGAATCCGTCCTTAATGAACGGCGGTAATAGCGCTGCGGAATAAATATAAACACGATGCCGGTTGATCCTGTGATCCGTCGTGCTGTGACGGTCTTTAATCGGATCGGATCGGATCGGATCAGATGGTGCAAATGGATTTCCGCTACGCAGCTAGTGGTCTGTCGAAACACACGTCACGTGATGCAGTCAAGAACGTATAGTATCTATTGATAATGTTATAAAAACATTCAGGGACCGTTATTTTAAAGTTATTTTAATGTTAGGACAAAACTTCTTGAGATTGTTCTAGGAACGTTTGCTTTCAACATCACAAGAACGTTTATTAACTGTTATTAACGTTGTGAGAACATTCAGTGAGCATTATTTAAAAGGTTGTTTAAATGTTAGGCTAAAACGTTCTGGAAACATTATTATATGAACGCTTTCTCTGTTGATAATATTATGAGAACATTCAGAGAACGTTATTTAAAAGGTTGTGTAAATGTTAGGCTAAAACATTCTGGAAACATTGTTGTTGGAACGCTTTCTCTGTTGATAATGTTATGAAAACATTCAGAGAAGATTATTTTAAAAGTTGTGTAAATGTTAGGCTAAAACATTCTGGAAACATTGTTGTAGGAACTCTTTCTCTGTTGATAATGTTATGAGAACATTTAGAGAACGTTATTTAAAAAGTTGTGTAAATGTTAGGCTAAAACATTCTGGAAACATTGTTGTTGGAACGCTTTCTCTGTTGATAATGTTATGAGAACATTCAGAGAAGATTATTTTAAAAGTTGTTAAGACAATCGTTCTTGAACATTCTGGAACATTGTTCTAGCAACGCTTTCTCTCAGCATCACAGGAACATTTATTATTGATAATCACATAAGAACATTCATTGAACATTCAGTGAACATTCAGTTAAAATCTTACATTTAAACAGGTTTCTAAAGAACATTACTGAATGTTGTGAGAACGTTCTCTGTTAGTTAGGATTTGTCCCAGTTCCAGTACATGTTTCATGCAGCATTATGCAACATCCTTTATTAGGATCTGATCACAGCAGAGTTATGCAGATAACATCAGCACTCCAGGGCAACAGTTTCATAATTCAGGCCAAATATTTGGTCAAATTAACAGCTGTAAATCATTTAGTGTTGGTTATGGGATGATTTTTACCTGAAAGGGTGAAGGAATAAAGTTTTGCTTATATAAGATTATGGGTAGCATGTGAAAAAATGATTGTATGAAATGTTCTATGTAGAAAAAATGCTTAGGAATTGCTCAAGAGTACAAAGTCAATAACCCAACCGGATTCGAGAGGAGGAGATTATTACATCTTACTTACATCGTACATACGACTAGTCGAGATCACACAAGAAAAACATTTAGCAAACACACACAAACTCAATCCACTTGATTTCTGTACACATTCTTAATAACATCTTTTTAGACTAACTAACTGGTTAGAAAACTCCCCCAATGAACCTAACAAATTACTTTATAATGTAAATAGCTAAGAAATATATTTAAGTAAATTGTATCTAGGTCTGTTGTCTAAAAAGATAAATCACTTACTGTACTGGAAAATATAGCTAGTTAAAAAAATTCTGTGTTTGCAATGTCAATAAAATATTATTATTATTAATAGCAGTAGTAGTAGTAGTAATAGTATTTATCCTCCATAACAATAAAAGGATTCCACCATTCGTACCTGCTTCAGACCACACAGCTGTTGTGCAGTCTCTTCAGTCAACTGCAACTCGCAGGCAGGTCTACCTCTGAGTGTAATTCGTCCTCTACAGATGATTCCGTATGCAGCTGCACGTGTTGTTTTCAACCTGCAAAAGTTTGCAAACATCACACCACTGCTGTGCTCCCTCCACTGGCTCTAAGTATCTGCATGCATCAGATTCAAAATACTGATGCTTGCCTACAAAGCAAAAAAACAGAATCGCATTATCCGCATTATCAGTGGTTTTATTCAAATAAGTAAAAAAAGGAGAAAAACGCAAAATGAAATAATTTTGATACAGCAATCACAAACAGAGCGAACATAATAATAATAAATTTCACCCAAAATGCAAAATAACATTCCCGACAGTGTGAAGGAAAGACATCTACAATGATTTAATATATTTTTACTATGTTATGCTGTTTATACATGTAAGAGTAAAATTTCTGTTTTTTGTGTGTAATTTATATCTATTCAAGAAAATCTTATTAGTTTTAGTTGGTTGATAGAATTAATCACAATATTCATTCCATTCCTCTTATACTAGGATTATAGTGTTTGACCTGCTGATTGTGTTTAGGTCTCGATAGAGTTCAGTCTTGATTTATCAGCGCCAATGAACTCACCAATAGGAATTTATCCTCAGTTTGGCATCAAATTCCAGTCCATTCTGGTCATGAGCATGAAATGAACGTCAGGATATGCCTGAAGTCATAGTGAAATAAAAAATGTCTTCCGGTTTCTACAGGATGTCTCAACATCAGAAGGCCGTGCAGTGTGCCAGGAAGGCTTTTAATACCGGTCGCACCAAACCACTGGAGTACCGCATCACCCAGCTAAAGAACCTTCAGCGTCTGTTTGTGGAGAGGCAAAAGGAAATCGCAGATGCTCTCAAAAAGGACCTGAACAAGGTACCACATCACTGGAGTTTATACAATTGAACTTTACTTTTTGACAGTCGAGCACAAATTGGGGAGATTATAATATGTTTTAAGTTGTTTTTTTAATGATTAAATTAAAAAAAAATTATTACAAATATTTAATTGTCAAAACCTTAAGACAAACAATCTTCATTATTGCAATTATTTATAAAACAATTACTTGTCATCCAAATTTGAGCCCTATTCCGGAAATTTTCATGCAACAGTCAAATGTTCCTGAGTGAATGGAATAATAACGTCACTCAAAAATTGCAAGTTATTCATGTTTGGGTTTGTGTTGCCAGAGTGAATTTGGCACGCCGCTGTACGAGACCCTGGGTCTGGAGGGTGAGATCAACATGGCTATCAGCAAACTTGCAGAATGGGCGGCTCCACGATCTGTAACAAAAAACCTGCTGACCATTTCAGACCAGGTCTACATCCAGCCCGAACCTCTTGGGGTGGTGCTAATCATCGGGGCATGGAACTACCCCTGGGCTGTCACCATCCAGCCACTGATCGGAGCCATCGCCGCAGGTGCACATGACACAAAGGACACACAACACACACACACCTCTTCATGAATCAGGACACCTTCCCACGTACCCGCCTTATTCTATCCCATATCCACCGAATAACAAAGCAACCAATCAGAAAGCAGCTTTTTCAGAATGGCCTTTTGTGCCTGTGTCAGAACAATGTGACGCCCTCGAGGCTGTAAATAAACAACCACTGTTTCTCTGAAAGACCAGGGAGAGGTCAGGCCACATTGATACAATGCTACAAAATAAAAGCATATTTTTTTAATAAAAGAAAGAAAAGGGTCTAAATGTCTAAGAATCACATTAATTTTATTTACAAATTAAACATGTTGTGCTCTATAAATACGGGAGGAAAACTGGCAACCTGTCAGTATTTTTGTGGTGCTGCGATCAGTTTGGTAGCCACCTCTTACAAACACAAGCCATCACACGTGCCACAATGTTTATTTTAGACTATTTTTTACTGCATAATTATTAATAATGTTCTTACACTTGCAAAGTAAATGATTAGTTATTACTCTGATAAATCACAGTACATTGTTTATAGTTAAGTAAAATCATGCGCATTGTTGTTCCAGAAAACGACTAATCAGCAGCTGGAATCTTCCACACCTCTAATTAAAAAGAATTAGCTTAAATAGGAATTATTCCCTAATTCACAGTGGTCTGCTGGTGCCTATCCCAGCGCACATAGGTAAAGAAGCAGGCACATTTAAACTGATTAACGTTTATCTAACTATATAACGAATAATTAATTAATATAATATTAAGTTCTCAGTTGTCATACCACTTCCTCCTCCACTCCTGTGGTTGGCGCTGACACATGTGGGCAGGGTCTCAAAGGAAAGCATGATGGATTTGTTGTATTTTTACTTATTTGTGTGTGTATGTATATATATACATACGTTGTATAATATACATACATTGTGCTTTTTAAATGATTGCATTTAATATTGATGTATATTATGATTTTCACCCCTTCCCCCTTGGTTGTCTGGTTATTCCGTGGCTCCTGTTTGGTGCCGATAGTCTGCCCTCTCGCACCCTTTGCTCCAGTCCTGTGTTGGGTAACAGATCAGAGTGCAGGTTTCCTCCTTCGTGTTATCATTCGGGTTAAAGTTAGACTCAAAGATCTTTGAGTTACACAACAAACGTCCAGATCATTTTCCGAACTTTGGGTTCATTAATGCGTTATTCATGATGTTGTAGAAAAGCACAGAAAGTGTTGTATTATAAGATGTTTATAGTCATCTTATAGATTCAAGCTGAACCTTTTCACTGTATCACTGAGTTTTATACATGAATTAGGATTTATTAAACAGATGTGTGTTTGTTTGTTTGTTTCAGGAAATGCTGTTGTTATTAAACCATCAGAAGTGTGTGCTCATACTTCCAAAGCAATGGAGGATCTTCTGCCTCTCTACCTCGACAAGGTCGGATATCTTTTATTATTATTAGCACGGCTGCCTTACAGCAAGAAGGTCTTGGGTTCGATTGCAGGGCAAGGGATCTTTCTGGGCAAAATATGCATTTTTTCCTGCCTGTGTTTCTCTGGGCTTTCCTCCCACAGTCCAAAAACCATGTCGATCCGGTTGACTGGTGATTCTAAATTGCCCATAGTGACTCTGTGTGTATGTGTGTGTGTGTGCCCCTGCAATGGACTGGCGATAAACGATACACCCATCTACTCCCATGTACTCCCATGAGTTTCCCATGATGCAATGTTGTACTATTCAGTATGGCAAAACCGATTTAATACGAAAATGCTTGAATATCAGGAAAAACTGATTATTGGTTGACCTGTAACTAACACAGTGCTACGCAGACACTCTTACATAAAGTGTATATGCAAGATTTATCCGTGTAAACACAATAAACCCGTCCTGTTGTTTTAGGAAATGTATCCGGTGGTTACTGGTGGCGTCCCAGAGACACAGGAGCTGCTAAAGCAGAGATTCGATCATATCTTTTACACTGGTAATTGCATGGTTGGCAAAGTGATCATGGAGGCAGCTGCTAAACACTTAACCCCCGTCACTCTGGAGCTGGGTGGGAAAAGCCCCTGCTACATCGATAAGAACTGCGATCTCTCCATTGCCTGTCGGTTAGTCCAGCAGGGCAGCGTGGCTTTGTGTCTGTTTATATTATTGTTATTAAGGTGTTTGGATCTAAGATTCCTTGAACAAGGAAGTTGTTGGGTTTTTTTCTCTCTTGCAGACGTATTGCTTGGGGAAAATATTCCAACTGTGGGCAAACATGCATTGCACCCGATTACATTCTCTGTGACCCCAACATCCAAGATCAAGTAATAGAAGAGATCAGAAAGAATGTGAAGGTATGTGTTTGTCTCCTTCAACATCTGACAGTGGATTGTTGACAACTGGGACATTTTCTCATGGTATAACCAAATACAATAGATAGAATCTGTGAATAGAGACAGACAGACAGACAGACGGTTGGTTGGTTGGTTAGTTAGTTAGTTAGTTCGTTAGTTAGTTCGTTAGTTAGTTTGTTAGTTAGTTCGTTAGTTAGTTAGCTGGGAAACTGAAAAGCACTGCAATACCTTGACTGTTGTCTGAGCTACCACTTCAATGTCAGTAAACTTTAGTTGTTAAAGTTTGTTTGTTTGTTTTTTTAAGGAATTTTACACAGACGATCCTAAAACCTGTCCTGACTATGGACGCATCATCAACAAGCGCCATTTCAAAAGAGTGATGGCGCTGATGGAGGGCAGCACAGTGGCTATGGGTGGAGAAAACGACGAGTCTGAGTGCTACATTGGTAAAGGCTTTTATCTTCTACATACACCAACAAGCCAGTCTTAAAGAAAAAATCTATTTATATGGAATGAAACTCTGGCCATACAGTAACATGCTCTATCCACAGCTCCAACTGTCCTAAGAGATGTAATGCCTGAGGCAAGTGTCATGCAGGAAGAAATCTTCGGACCCCTTCTGCCGATCCTGAGTGTCAGCAGCGTGGATGAGGCCATCGACTTCATCAACCAGAGAGAGAAACCCCTGGCCCTCTACATCTTCAGCACCAACAACAAGGTAGAACCAGCAGAGTTTCAGGCACAGTTTCTTCATAAACGCATGATGATCTATCTCCGTTTTTCATTTTGTACTTTCCTCTCAGGTCCACTAATAATAATGTCCTCTCAGGTCCACTAATAATGCACTTTGTTGGTACAACATTACATTCATTTATTCATTCATCTTCTTACCCACTGCTGCGCCTATCTCAGCACACATAGGGCGAGAGGCGGGGCTACACCCTGGATGGATCGCCAATCCATCTCAGGGCAACACATAGACAAACAACCACACATTCACTCCTATGGACAATTTAGAATCACCAATTGACCTAATCTGCATGTTTTTGGACCGTGGGAGGAAACCAGAGTACCTAGAGGAAACCCACGCAAGCCCGGGGAGAACATGCAAACTCTGCACAGAAAGATCCGCGGCCCGTGATTTGAACCAGGGACCTTGTTGTGAGGCGACCCTGCTATCCACTGCGCCACTTACAACATTACAGTCAGATCCAATATAATCGCCAGACTTCAATTTATGGCCGTAAAAATGTAGCTAACAAATGGCTGAGCTTTTACAGATGCCCTCTGGAATGGTGTTATAGGTATCTGGTTTTTTAACCTGGAAGAAATAATTTTTATTCTGTAACACAATCGGTCCAATGTATTTCTCATGGATTTCAGAATAATCCTATTGGTTGTGCTCTTGTCTTGGTTCAGCTCATTAAGCGTATGATCTCCGAGACATCCAGTGGAGGCATTTTGGCCAATGACTGCTTGGTCCACTTCTCCGTCAGCTCTCTGCCTTTCGGTGGTGTTGGTAAGCTTTCACACTCAGATTCACATCATTTTCCTGGAAATTTACATAAGAAAAACGTTCAAGCATTTGATAGACCTGCATGCTAGCATCATCTCAGTGGAGCTTGAAGTCATAGGCATTGAAATAAAAATGTGTGAGTCTGTAATACACTGTGCACTATGTAGACTAGTGTAGGAGTGTGTGAGTGTATGTTGGTTTTAAAGATGGTCTTAAATTTAAACACTGATGATTTTTTATTTTTGTTCCAGTCAATGAAAAATGACTAAATGTCTGTAAAATGCCGCTAGCCAATAAAAGTGCATTTTAGCTCCGTCTCTTTCTGCAACAAGCTGGGTACATAACGTTCACTTATTCTTTGTCTTTTTTCGCGTAAAAAACGACCCACATATTTATAACACAACGCACTCCATGCAAAGCAATTAATAGATTGCGGTAGTTCGGTTGCTTATTGGAAGATCTGAGTTTGATTCTCAGCACTATCAAGCTTTCACTGCAGAACCCCTGGGCATGACCCTTAACCCCTAATTACTCAGTTGTATAAAAGAACTAAATAAGTCCTATGTAATGTAATAAAACCCCTAACATATTATGCTTATGCATAATTATTAGTGTATATTTATTGAAGATGGCTGAGATTCTTTACAGAGAACAATTCATTTGAGACTTAAAGTTTTAGTAACTAGTTCAGGGTTAACTGTAAGTCTTTGGCCCCCCCTGCAGGCAACAGCGGGATGGGTTGTTATCACGGCAAGTTTACCTTCGACCAGCTGAGTCACCTGCGAGGCTGCCTTATAAAGCAACTAAAGATGGAAGGAGTGAATAACATGCGCTACCCGCCGCACACCGCCAAGAAACTAGATTGGGCTCGTTTCTTCATCCTCAGACAGGTGGAGGTGGGTAAGCTGGTTCGCGTGGCTCTCATGGGACTGCTGGTGGTTGCGGCTGCCGTAATGGTTCAGGTAAAAACACTTTGAGATACTTATGATGCCGTTTAATCAACTGTTCCTCTACATCATTGACTCTGTGTGTTCTTCACAGAGATTCCTCACTGACTGAGAGCATTTTTGAGGAACGTTCAGATGATTTATCCTGCATGCTCCAGCTTTCCCTACCTTCATCTCACTTGTGAAAATTTGTTCTGTTTTTTTATTCAATCATTCTATCTAATGAAGGCTCCGTATTCAAGAATGATTTACGAAATGTTTTATCATAATCTCTCTGAACAGTTTTAATTCCGTTTTTTAATTTTAAATGAGGGCGTCGCGGTGGTGTAGCGGTTAGCACAGTCGCCTCACAACAAGAAGGTCCCAGGTTCGATTCCCGGGCCGGGGATCCTTCTGTTTGTATGTTCTACCCGCGCTTGCGTGGGTTTCCTCTGGGTACTTCGGTTTCCACCCACCATCCAAAAACATGGAGATTAAGTTAATTGGTGATTGTAAATTGTCCATAGGAGTGAATGTGTGTGTGTGGTTGTTCGTCTATGTGTTGCCCTGTGATGGACTGGCGACCCGTACAGGGTGTACCCCTGCCTCTTGCCCTATGTGCGCTGGGATAGGCGCCAGCAGACCCCCGTGACCCCGAATAAGAGGGCAATGAATGAATGAATTTTAAATGAAGGAGAAAAATATCATGTTTCAGTAAATACAGCATGTGTAGCAGCAACATATATTTGAAGGATTTTATAACATTTCTAAAACGTTGTATTGTATCCTGAAGCGTACAAAAGACAAAGAATATTGTTCACGTTAATATGTACCCCCGCTTCTCGCCCTATGTGTGCTGGGAAAGGCAGCAGACCCCTGAATTAGGGATCAAGTGGGTAAGAAAATGAATGATTGAATGAATGAATGATTATGGCCAGTGTGGTGGTGTAGTAGTTAGCAGGTCCTGGGTTCGATTCCCAGTCAGGGCATCTTTTTATGCAGAGTTTGCATGTTAGCTAACAGCTAACACTTTCCATCGTTTTTCAAAAATGATTTGATCACTACAATAATCTCACTGTGTTTTATACATAGACACTATATTATATAATACTGACACCCTACAAACTTCACTTACACATTCTTACACTTATAGAACCAGTTTAAGATCAAATTTATGGTGGGGCGGTTAACCACAGTGGCATCACAAACAGCATGGGGGGGGGGTTTCTATCACTTTAATCTGATATGGAGAAAAATATTTTTTTATCTAAAATAAAACCTAAAATAATGAGTCAGAAAAATGCTGAGCAAACCAATTATGCCTTGTTTATAGTCAAGCAATTAAGCATTAATGTATGCAGCTCCTTAAACTAAAGCAGCTAAACTAAAACCCTATACATAAAGGGCTTAGGTTTAGCTACATTTCATGAAGAAAGTAAAACTGATCTGCACATATACTCCAGATGGACTACTCACTGTGGGGGTTGTTAAGGGTCCCTGGTTTCAGCATCTGGGGGCAGCAAATTGATGTTACATATTAGGAATGAAATGTCAGAATGAATATTTCATTCCTCATTCCAGAATGAAGCAGGTGAGAAGATGAATGAATGAATTTCAGAATGAAATGTTGCCTTAATAATTTGACTTTTATAATGTGACCTGCAGGTTTTCATCTTCTAATTCAAACATTTCTGAGAAAACATGACTGACGAGCAAAGACTGTTATTAACTGTTATTGTAGAAATAATGTCCAGTAGGGGGCGATACTGTATTAAATTAGTTTGAAGTATTGAAACACTTTCACTTTGGTTTGTCATTTCACTTTTATTTTATTTTATTGTTTGTTTGTTTGTTTGTTTATATTTTCTGTTGGATATTAATGCAGTTAATGTGTTGATTTGTAACAGCATTTTTGTACCTGTAAAATAAAAACATATATACAGGCATGAAATTGACGGTTGTGTGTGTGTGTGTGTGTGTGTGTGTGTGTGTGTGTGTGTGTGTGTGTGTGTGTGTGTGTGTGTGTGTGTG
>JAOTRA010084763.1:0-12510 GCA_026260255.1 Pseudolaguvia tuberculata | reverse complement strand
ACGCAACCCTCCCCATTTATCCAGGCTTGGGACCGGCACTAAGAATGCACTGGCTTGTGCAACCCTAATGGCTGGGTGAATAAAAATATAAAGTATAAAAATATAAAATAAACAAAAACATGTGAAATCTGAATTTTTGAAGCATTGAGTTTCTTCTAGAAAGCAGTTTCTGGTATATTTGTATATATTTTGCTGTTTTAATAATTATACTAAAAATAGAATTTTTTATTTATTTATCCTATTGATTAAGTCAAAAAGTAAAGGGGACTTGACATTATCATTTCATAGTGAAATAAATGACATTTACTTTTACTAACTTCTATTTTAAACTATGTAGATGAGATTAATCTAATGATTTGGCTATGATATGATAATAAAACACTTGATATAACATGAGTGCACTATCAAAATAACTATCAGTATTGACCTATTATGTGCAACTGATATAAGTTAGTCCTGCTACAGGAAATGTGAAGATGAAGGTAGTATTTGTTTTAGAGAACCACAGATCCTCTCAATGCTTGCTTTTACAGTTACAGTTTGGCATTTAGCAGACTCTTTTGTTCAGAGCGACGTACAAACAGTGCATAAAGTTATAAATTAGAACATTTCACTACTGATACAGATACAATCACAAACAGTGTAACAACCATAAACAGTTGAAGAGGAAGAGGTTTTTTTTGTTTGTTTTTTAACAACAGGCCAGCCGGCAGAATTAAATATAAGTCTTACAGTCTTAATTTTCACAGCTACTATTACATCCAGAAAATCTACAACTAACAGACATTTGCAGATGTTTTATTGATTCATTTATTTATTTATTTATTCATTTAACATTTTGAGATATTCGTTGGGGGTGACGAGGATGGACAGGATTAGAAATGGGTTTATGTAGGATGTTTTTAGACAAGGTGAGAGAGAGCAGGTTCAGATGGTTTGGACATGTGCAGAGGAGGAACTTGCAGTATATTGGTAGAAGAATGCCGAGTATGGAGGTGCTGAGCAGGAGGAAAAGAGGAAGATCAAAGAGGAGGTTTATGGATGTGGTGAAGGAAGATATGAAGGTAGTTGGAGTGAAAGAGGCAGATGTATAGGACAGGGTAGTGTTGAGAAGAGCAATGTGCTGTGGCGGCCCCTAACAGGAGCAGCCGAAAGGAGCAGAAGAAGATTCATTCATTTACATTTTACATTTACAGCATTTGGGGGGCGCTTGTGTGGATTTCCTCCAGGTACTCCGGTTTCCTAAAACATGCAGATTAGGTCAGTTGGTGATTCTAAATTGCCCATAAGAGTGAATGTGTGTGTGAATGGTTGCTCGTCTATGTGTTGCCCTGCAATAGACTGGCTACTCCTTCCTCTCGCCCTATGTGCGCTGGGTTAGGCAACAGCAGACCTCCATGACCCCGAATTGGGGAATAAGCAGGTAAGAAAATGAATGAATGAATGAATTTACAGCATTTGGCAGATGCTCTTATCCTGATCTATTTGTACAACTGGGCAATTGATGGTCAAGGGCTCACGGTGGAGCTAGAAATCGAACCCCTGTCCCATTCATCTTCTAACCTGTGCACCTGTGTGTCATAGCGGTCTGCTGAAGCTTATCCCAGCAAGCGAAAGGCAAAAGAGTAAGGCAAAAATTACCTCCAAATCCAGGACAATACTCTGGGAACTAGAGACACAAATTTGGCTGATCTGAACTGTGCTAAAATTTCCAAGAGCCATTTTCATTTGCCAATTTTATAGGTTTTATAAACCTATAAAATTTTATAACTTCTGCTGTTGCTACAGGAACAAAAAGTAGACACACATGATTTAACTGGTTTTAGGTGGATTTGGCCTTCTTTTACTTCCTTCACTTAGATACAATGGGGGAGGATTTGGCAACACAAAAATTATGTGGGAAATTCTTTAAACTAAAGATGGGAGAATTTTTTTAGTGTTTTATCAGTTGCCTGAAAAAAAAAACCAACCTCATCTGCTATATTCAAATCTGTAAGAGCTGTAAGAGCAAGTAAATGAGCTGTTAGTTACAGCCGTAAAGACAAAAAATTCTTGTGATAACTTGTTGCATTTTGTGCAGAAGATAATAACTAACCTTATTTGAAAATATAAACCTTATTTGATAAACTGTACAGGTTTCTTCAGGATTTGGTGAACACTTCAGCTACTCAAAAAAAAAAGCTGTCATGGACATACAGAAACCACATCATCTCAAACAGCAATGTTTATAATGGTGGTCTGACTGTTTTCTGGTACCATTTAAAATATAATACCCTACAAATATATTACCAACCAAGAAATATCAAATTTGTGAATATAAAAAACTGTGTTGCCATGAGTCATAGCTGGAGAAAGTGACATTCAGGTGTTTGTGAAATGGAGGGGAAGGAAGTGAAAATGACTTATGGCTGTCAGTAGTTGTTGTTTCATAAAGGGCAAATAAAGGCATAAATGAAAGGTGACAAACACTATCAAGAACCTCAGCTAGACAATCACATACCAGCCTATAAAATCCTCATTTTTTACACAGTTTTAGGCTGTGAAAAGATCTCACCTAGACACTAGTTAAGCACAATGGTTGTTACGAGGCACAAAAATATTTATTCATCTTCTTACCCGCTTAGAGGTCAATCTGTGCGTTTTCCAGACGCTTGTAAAGGTTTTCTCCAGGTACTCTGATTTCCACCCACAGTTCGAAAACATTAGGTTGATTGGTGAATCTGAAATTGCCGATTGGGCTACATTTAGACAAACAAGTGTGTGGTTGTTCGTCTAAATGTGGCCCAGCAAAAGACTGGAGACCTGTCCTAGGTGTACCCCTGCCTTTTGCCTAATGTACACTGAAATAGGCTCCAGCAGTCTCCCGTGACTCAGAAATAGGGAAAAATCAGGTTAGAAGATGACTGAATGAATGAGTGAATGAATAATTTTTAATATTAAGTAAAGACAATCACTTTCTTTTTCATGCATTTCACAACAAACTAATCACTTCGACAAAATAATCCCAGCCGTATCAGCGAAGACATTTAATCTTTTCTTGTCTTGATGATACATCTTGAGCACAATAGTTAATTAGAAAATAGAATAATAAGAATAAAAGAAGTTAAAATATAATTCTCAATGTACATACGTGAGGTCAGTAATAGAATTTCTCTGTTGGGGAAAAGAGCTGTGAAGTCTGACACTGAAACTCTTCATCTTTTTTTTACTCACTTCCTCTGACTTTTAACTCGAATATCCTGGCATGCAGGATATTGCATGCAGTTTCTCACACAAGAGATGAAACTATTAGATGAAGGTATTTTACTAATTACTATGGCATTTCTTCAGACCAGGAATCTGCATCCGGGGATTTGTACCATTGTGTTTTTGCTCATTTTTGGAGGTATTGAATTTATATTCACATAATATTGAATTTCATCTGTAGAATGTTCAGCTTTGTAAAATGTTGCTGTGTTGCCAAGTGTTTTCCTGTCACAGACTGGACACAGCAAAAGATTATTTTTCTTCAAACAAAATAACTTATTATTATTATTATTATTATAAAATAGAAATTCATTCACTATTCATTCATTCACTATTCATCTTCTTACCCGTTTATTCCCTAATCCGGGGTCTGCTGCGCCTATCCCAGAATAAGACATTATTAATTTTAAATATCGGAAACTATTTACTAAATTAGAATAAGTAAAAAGGAGATATTTTATTTATTTATTTTATTTTATTTAAAATTTAAATTATGAAATATTTTTTAGAAAACACGTTTATTAACATGTTTAGTCTAATGGAATTTCCCTCTAATTATAGTGAATTAAATACGCCCATCTCCTCTGTATAAAACAACACAATACAAAGCCAGGTGTGGTTCTTTTGATGATTGCATCTGGCTCGCAGATTTCGGCTTTTCTGATAAAACATTAAATATTATCACTTGTTTTAATCCATCCAATGACTTTCCACTGCTCCTGTCATGTCCTGTTCAGGGCTGCAGGAGCAATTGTCCATTATTTTAATTGGATGATAATAGCCTACGTTGGCCGTTGCTGGGTAAAACGGTAAATGCCCCCTTTTCAATCAGTCTAAAAATATATCATATGGTTCTCACTGAAATACATTTCCAAATATTTTGCTTTCATGGCTCTCTGAGTCAAAAAGGTTCCCGACCTCTGCCCTAAGGGATAGGCTCCAGCAAACCCCTGTGACCCCGAGTCAGGAAATGAACGGGTAAGAAAATGAATGAATGAATGATTACAAAAGACAATTTTTTTTCCTTGCAGAATTATCCAGGTCATATGAGAAGAATGTTACGCATCAGATAAACAGAACTGCTTTAATAGGAGAGACTGTAATTTTAGTCTGCAATGGAACTCTGACTGTGGACAAAGTGGATTTTGTATGGCGGAAAGACGGGAATATGATTTTGAACTACAGTCCGCTTCGAAACCAAACTGTGACCAACTACACATCAAGCAGGATGCAGGTTGATCCACGAAATCTAAGAAAACTACAGATATCTGATGTACAGCTGTCGGATACAGGATTATACTCATGTTATCCATTAGATTTATACTGGATATTGACCATTGAAAGTAATTTTATTTCTATGTTCGTTAAATCTCCTACCATAATAACTGGTGGCGTAGCGGTTTATACACCTGTCACCTCACAGCAAGAAGGTCTTAGGTTTGATTCCCAAGCAAAAAGAGTTCATTCATTCATTAATATTAAAGAAGAATTAAATTTTTTCCTTCAAATGTTCTGTTGTATAAGTAGGTAATTTTAATAGTTAGTTATTAGTTTTCCTAATGGTTGAAACTTGGTGTTATTTGTTCTGTGTTATTACATGGTGTTAAATATGTACAGTGGTGTGAAAAGTGTTGGCACCCTTCCTGATTTCTAATCATTTAACATATTTGTCACACTTTAATGTTTCAGATCATCAAAAAAATGTAAATATTAGTCAAAGATAACATGAGTAAACACAAAACACAGTGTTTAAATGAAGGTTTTTATTATTAAGGGAAAACAAAATCCAAAACTACATAGCCCTGTGTAAGAAAGTGTTTGACCCTCTGTTAAAACATAACAACTTTGGTTTGTCACACCCGAGTTCAATTTCTCTATCCACACTCAGGTCTGATTACTGCCACATCTGTTTGCAATAGGACCTGCCTGACAAAGTGAAGGAGACCAAAAGATCCTCAAAAGCTAAACATCATGCTGAGATCCAAAGAAATTCAGAAACAACTGAGAAAGAATGTAATTGAGTTCTATCAGTCTGGAAAAGGTTATAAAGCCATTTCTAATGCTTTGGGACTCCAGAGAACCACATTGAGAGCCATTATCCAAATAGTGAAAACATGGAATAGTGGAGAACCTTCCCAGGAGTTCAAAGCCTAAAACCGCTGCTGAACAAAAAGAACATAAGTCTCAGTTTTACCAGAAAATAATTACATGTAATTACATGCTGTGGCATGACCTTAAAAAAGCAGTTCATGCTCGAAAACCCTCCAATGTGGCTGAATTACAACAATTCTGCAAGGAGTGGACCAAAATTGGGTCTGCATCCCAGTGCACATATGGCAAAAGGCAGGGGTACACTCAGGACAGGACAGGTCGCCTGACCATCGCAGAGCCACACAGACAAACAACCATAATCACACACACACACATTCACTCCTATGGGCAATTTAGAATCCCCAATCAGCCTAATGTACATGTTTTTGGACTGTGGGAGGAAACCGAAGTACCCAAACAACATGCAAAAGAACATGCAGAAAGAACCCACGTACCCAGTACCTCCCAGCTGTGAGATGACTGTGCTAACCACTACGCCACCAGGTTACTTTATTAAAAATACAAATCCTTCTTTGTACACAAATATTTCTTTTATTTTATTTACTTGCAGAACCAGTAGATGGAAATCTGCAGTTGAAACTACTCTATATTATTCCGTCAGTTACAGCTGCTGTCTGTGTTATCATCTTCTGTGCTGTGTGTATTCACAAGTGAGTTAACTTTACATATAATTGTTTTAATATTATAACAAAAGTTATAAAATGATAAATTTGATGCTGTACAAACCTAAGAAAAGTAAAACCTGACACAACAAGTAGGTCTCGGGTTCGATTACCAGGCTGGGGGTATTCCATCCCTCCTTGACAGAGGTCGACATTACCCGAATACTGATAAACTGGTTTACACTTCCGGGTTAAGGGGTAACTATTTAAGGTTAGCACTTTGCTAACCTTGCTATAGAAACAGAATCGGATACTGGAAACCAAGTACAAATCACGCTGGTACAAATACTCAGTACCATAAACAATAATCCACCCGCGCTGAAAGCGGTGCTTTCTTAAATTGTGCGTCATCGCCTCAAAGTCCAACCAGGGCATCAATCCAAAAAAGGGCGTAGCCCAGCTTGTTACACTCCTAAATAATATCCAGTGCAAACAATTGTCTTCAGAATTCACCAGTGTGTAATTTAGTCTCAGTATAAAGACATCTGTTCTGTGAAAGTCTCAGAAGTTTGTCAGCAGAGCACATTTGGTAAATAAATGGTACAAAAACCTAAAAGAACTCACCAGATATGTTAGGATTAAAGTTGTAGATTTTAAATCAGGGTTAGTTAAAAAATGTAAAAAAAAAAAAAAAAATTATTGATCACACTATACAATTGATTACACTTTACAATTATGATCTACTTTGTGTTGGTTTGTTTCATACAATCTTAATAAAATACATTTAGGTTCAAGGGGGGGGGGGTCAAAACTTTTTCAAGGCTCTGTATGTGGACCAACATGGTGAGGTAAATATGTTTATAAGTGATTCAACATCTTGAATTAAAACTCATGTATTATTGTAAAAATATTTTTCTTTAAGAAAAAGGAAAAGAAAAGGAGTCACTGGTACAGCGGTTACACATGTAAGTATAAAAATATATAATTTTCTCACATAAACACATACATACTTATTGACAAAAAATTCATTCTTTCCTTTCATACCTGCTTATTCCCTAATTCGTGGTTATGGGGGTCCGCTGGAGCTTATCTCAGCGCACATAAGGCGAGAGGCATGGGGTACACTTTGAACAGGTCGCCAGTCCATCAAAGAACACACAAAGATGAACAACCATACACTCATTCACTCCAATGGGCAATTTAGAATGACCAATTAACCTAATGTGCATGTTTTTGGACTGTGTAAAGAAACCGAAGTACCCAGAGGAAACCCACAAAAGCGCAGAGAGAACATGCAAACTCTGCACAGGAAGACAAAGTCTCTCTATGGACTGCCACCGTATTGTGATGGAGAGGTTTGAGTGCCGGAAGGATTGTAGGAGCTATGTTGTCGGGGGCTACATGCCCCCAGTAGGGTCTCCCAAGTCAAACATGTCCTACGGGACAAGCCAGACAAAGCGCAGTCCAATCCACCCCTTATGAGTAGTGTAAAAACAAGGCCAGTGACATCGCCCGGTATGGCACAACTGGGGCCCCACCCTGGGGCCAGGCCATGGGCAGGCCTTGTGTGCGAGCGCCTGGTGGCCGGTGCATTGTGGATTGGGTGGCAGTCGAAGACGGGGTCCTCTGTAACCCAATCCTAGGACATGGAATTTGGCTCTAGGGACATGGAATGTTACCTCACTGTGGGGGAAAGAGCCTGAGCTTGTGCGGGAGGTAGAAAGATACCAACTGGATATAGTTGGGCTTGCTTTCACACACAATTTGGGCTCTGGAACCCCAGTGAACGAGAGGGTTGCTTCCCTGCGCCTTCGGGTCGGGGATAGGTTTCTTTAACTCTCACCTCCGGCAGAGCTGCGACCGGATACTGAGGGAGGCTGGAGATATTGAGTCTGAGTGGTCCATGTTCTCCACCTCTATTGTTGATACAGCTACCCTGAGCTGTGGTCTTAAGGTCTCTGGTGCCTGTCGAGACCGCAACTCCCGAACTTAGTGGTGGAGGCCGTAAGTAAGGTATGCCGTCAGGCTGAAAAAGGAGTCCTATCGAGCCTGGTTGGCTTGTGGGTTCCCCGAAACAGCTGAAGGTTATCGGCAGGCCAAACGGACTGCAGCACGAGTGGTTGCAGAGGTAAAAACTCGTATCTGGAAGGAGTTCGGTTAGGCCATGGAGAATGACTATTGATCGGCCTCAATTAGATTCTGGCAAACTGTCCGATGACTCAATAGGGGAAAGTAGTGCTCTGCCAACACTGTTTACAGTGCTGGTGGAGATCTGCTGACTTCAACTGAGGACATTGTTGAGCGGTGGAAGGAATACTTTGAGGATCTCCTCAATAACATCAATACCACCACCACGTTTTCCTTTGAGGAAGCAGAGACAGGGGGCTCGGATGTGGACTCATCCATCACCCAGGCTGAAGCCACTGAGGTAGTCAAAAAGCTCCTTGGTGGCAAGGCACCAGGGGTGGCTGAAGACCGACCAGAGTACCTCAAGTCTCTGGATGTTGTAGGGCTGTCTTGGCTGAAACGCCTCTGCAGCATCGCATGGAAGCTGGGAACAGTGCCGCTGGACTGGCAGACCGGGGTGGTGGTCCCTCTTTATAAGAAATGGGACCGGAGGATGTGTTCCAACTACAGGGGGATCACACTCCTCAGCCTCCCTGGGAAAGTCTATGCCAGGTTACTGGAGAGGAGAATTCATCTGAGAGTCAAACCTCAGATTCAGAAGGTTGTTTTCGTACTGGAACACCGGACTAGATTTATACCCTCTTCAGAATGCTGGAGGGTTCATTAAAGTTTGCCCAAACGGCCCACATGTGTTTTGTGGATCTGGAAAAGGCTTTCGACCGTGTCCCTCATAGTGTCCTGTGGGAGGTGCTCTGGGAGTATGGAGTTCGGGGCTTTTTGTTAAAGGCTATCCGGTCCCTGTATGATAGTAGAAGCTTGGTTCGCATTGCCGGCAATAAGTCAAACTTGTTTCCGGTGCGTGTTGGACTCTGTCAGGGCTGCCCTTTATCATCGGTCCTGTTCATTATCTTTATGTACAGGATTTCTAGACGCAGCCAGCGTCAGGAGGGACTCAGGTTTGAGGACCACAGGATTTCATCTCTGCTTTTTGCAGATGATGTTGTCTTGTTGGCTCCATCAAGCCAAGACCTTCAGCGTGCACTGGGGCGGTTTGCTGCTGAGTGTGAAGCAGCCGGGATGAGAATCAGTACCTCCAAATCAGAGACCATGGTTCTCAGTCGGAAAAGGATGCCCTCTTCAGGTTGGTCGTGTGAGCTTGCCTCAAGTGGAAGTGTTTAAGTATCTCGGGATCTTGTTTACGAGTGAGGGAAGAATGGAGCGAGAGATTGACAGGAGGATTGGTAGTAATGCGGTCAATGTATCGATCAGTCGTGGTGAAGAAAGAGCTGAGCTGCAAAGCAAAGCTCTTGATTTACCAGTCAATGTATGCTCCTACTCACACCTATGGCCATGAGCTTTGGGTCATGATCGAAAGGATAAGATCCCGGATACAGGTGGCTGAAATGAGTTTCCTCCACAGGATGGCTGGGCGCTCCCTTATAGATAGGGTGAGGAGCTCGGTCATCCGGGAGGAGCTCAGAGTACAGCCACTGCTCCTCCGCATCGAGAGAAGCCAGCTGAGGTGGTTTGGCCATCTGTCACCGATGCCTCCTGGAAGCCTCCCAGAAGAGGTTTTTCAGGCATGTTCCACCGGGAGGAGGCTCAGAGGACGACCCAGGACTCACTGGAGGGACTATGTCTCTCGGCTGGCATGGGAACGCCTCGTTGTTCTCCCGAAAGAGCTGGAGGAAGTGTCTGGGGAGAGGGATGTCTGACCCAAATAAGCGGTCAGAAGATGAGATGAGATGAGATTAACAAAGTTGGTATTATTTAGTTAATACTTTTGCTACTAAGAAATAGACTGTATGTAGAATTAATGTTTCCTCTTTCCGTATTTAAAAACGGAAACTACTGACTTATATAATAGATTATAGCTTGTATAACATTGTATAACATGATTGGTAAAATCGATAACAAGGAATAACCATTACTGATATCTTAACATCTTTACATCAACATGGTTACATATGTCGATTTGGTGCATCACTGCACTATGAGAGCGCTTCCCGCTAAACCGGATTTCTGAAGCACGTGTTTAAAAACGGCAATCGAAAAACTAAACATAATGCGCATAAAAATCATGGCTAATCTAAGCAGTCTTTGGCCTGAAGTGCAGACAAGAATGCCAGTGGTATCCTCTACCTTTTTTGCCCTGTCCAGTGTTGCATGGTGTATGTGACCTATACAGGGCTATGGTCACCCTAGCAGCCAGTACTTAGGGGGCCTGGTGACCATGTTACACATTCTGATACCACATTCTGACAGTTTGGGGGCCAGTCGTATGCGATTTAGTTATGAGCTGACTATTTGCATTGAAACAGGGCCCATTCTGTCAGTCAGGATCTTTGGTAGTGCAGTGGATCAGGTACATATTAAGGTGATCATCGCCATTGTGACAGTGACTAGGCATTAAGATTGTATTGGGATCTAGTTCCCATAACGTCCTTGTTATCTTGTTCTCTCAGGAAATCCAGGTAACATTAGGGTTACTAAAGAAGTTCCAGAATGCTATTGGAACATAAATGCAGCCTTGAACATAGATCCTCCCTGAAAGTCATGTTATTGCTACAATGTAGGGCAAAGGTTTACTGAGCTGGGGCGTAAGTACTGGCCTGGAGCACATCCCAAAAACCAACGCAAGGCGTGGGTGCGATTTTGTCATGAAGGCCCGTCACTGGTCACTAGCTAGCTTCCAATGTTGACAATTACATTTGACAGTGCACCAAGACCACAGCAGTAGTAGCAGTGCGGGCAATCAGCTGTCTAGAGCCGACCAACCAGGCTAGAGTCTACAACTTTCTTTTTTCCTAATCGCTGATAAACCAGATCATGTGCTGAAGAAATAAAGCCTGCTTACCTTAGCTGGAAAATTTCATTTGTACTTCCTGGTTGATGATGTCATATAATCAGTGACATGCTGTTCATACGTCATTTCATCTTATGATTGCCGTAATTTAACAAATACCAAAGCCATGCAGGAAAAATTCACATTGCGTCCTAATGCAAGTACAAGTAATAAATTCCCCACAAAGTTACTGTAAATAAAATATTATACCAATCGCAAAATAACAAAAGTCTGCTAATAATGTATTTGTTTGTCAAAAGCAATCATCTGAAGGAAGAATGAACCGACAGAAAAGTCAATATTTTGAGAGATTAAACTCAGTTTATGGACAAATTCAGATCTAAGGATTTCTCGACATTACAGGTATGTACTTTATAATATTTGTAAGAGATTTTAAATGTTATCTCACAGTTCACAGATTCTGTTATTGGTGCTGTTTTTTGACGTCATATGTGTCAAAGTTTCACAATTTGTTTGTATGTTTCTTACATCAAAACCAAAATATTGTATATAATTTCTGTTTTCACAGTTTTGTGAAAATTTTGTTTTTACTTTGTATATTTACATTTATTTCCAGGCAGGAATCTTCACTGACCATTGGATGAAGCAGATTTTTAGTTACATCACATGCTCCTGAGAAGGAACCACAGGAAAGGATGGTAAAATAGTTCAATGAGATGGGCTAGAGCATTGCTTGACCTCTCTGTAACAATGAATATTTCTCATGACCCTCGACTATGCAGGGGACGTTATTAGAGCCATCTATGGAGAAATTTTTGCCTCATTGCACCACTGAGTAGTGTTTGCTTTGCTTTTGGATTTACTTCTAGTGTTATTTAGGATCTTCAAGTCTTTTTGTACACCCTGCCTGCGCTGGGGTGGCCATTATTCTGAGTTGGATTGAGGTATGCTGAGGAATAAACTCTGCTCACACTGTAGATCCTACCTGTTCTACTAAGGGTTTCTCAAGAGTGAATGTTTAGCTGTTATTGATAGGTTGTTACACCGGGCGGGTAAACAATTATCCAACATAGCGGCTTACACTGGGATATCCACAGAAATAAAGCACAAGCAGGTCAAATTTTCATCTGTGTCAACTATGAATATCTGGCTCACCTTTAGATATCAGAAAAATATGCCAGATCTTCAATTCAGTAATGTTTACATCTATCTTCTGGAGAATCTTTTAATATGCACTGTCAGGAGTTTATATTATTTACATTTGTTTAAAAAGAATTTTTTTATTAAAATTAATTATAATCAATGGGCCTGAACACAAGAATGAAATATTGTCTTAATAATAATACAAACTTCTTCTTCTCCTTTCGGTTGATCCCGTTAGCGGTCGCCACAGCAGATCGCTTTTCTCCACACTAACCTGTCCTCTACATCTGCCTCTTTCACCCCAACTACTTGCATATCTTCCTTCACCACATCCATTAACCTCCTCTTTGGTCTTCCTCTTTTCATCCTGCCGGGCATCTCCATCCTCAGCATTCTCCTACCAATATACTGCATGTTCCTCCTCTGCACATGTCCAAACCATCTCAACCTGTCCTCTCTCACCTTGTCTCCAAA